>UZAN01050260.1:7232-19258 GCA_900618425.1 Echinostoma caproni
GGGGGGGGGGGAACGGCCAATCAAGGGGCTGCCATACAACACACATTATGGGGAAAGTTGGGCGATGCTGGTGGAATCGAACACACGTCTTCCGAGGTGACAATCTGATGTAACCACCGGGCCACCAACGCCCATGGGGCTATTCATCAACAGCTACGACATTGTGAATTCAACTGGAAATGACTCCTGCAAAATCGATTGGCCTTGGACCGCGAGTCATATTAACGCAGTTCCATTCTAAAGTATAGAATATATGCAACAGTTCATCTGAGCACACGCAATTCATTCACGTCCCATGACAACATAACTTATTCTTTGCTCAGGCCCCCCATAGCTACAAACGTGGGGTCAACACATAGATGGATAATCACTTACAACAGAGCAAAGTACAACGACAGCACGACCAGGAGCTTAATTTCATGAGTTCGGGAACACTATCTGTCCAGGCTGAACATCAGCGGAACTAAAAAACCACGACAACTACCATTGGTTTACATCTTGCGGAATCTAATCTCGTAGTGAGTGTGAATGACTGTTCTCTGTATCGTGTTTCAGAACGACGAAATAAACAGATTAAAAATCACATCTTAGCCACCACTGAGGTAGTTCGAATTCGTTTGTGAAATCAGTCAGTCTCCTTCACCTAAGTAACACAAACCAAGCAAAAATTTGATAGCAACCTGAACCACATTCGGTTTGCAGACGTTGGACAGATAACAAACTATCCTCCCCGCGCCACTGACCCATGCAAAGTTGATCTCTTTTTATAGCAAACAGATGCGATATAAAAAGTGATTCATTANCAGTTGATGAATCATTGAAAACACGCTGGTTTGCTAGTATATTCCCGGTGCTTAGATTTCATCCACATCCCTTGCATTGTCATTTAAGTTCTACTTGTAGCTTTAAACACCACTCTGATAGCAAGCACTGCTCAAGACACGGATATACCCATTGATGTCGTCGTCCCCGATTAGTGATTTGAGGGAATAATAGTCACAGATTATGACCATGAATGGAGGCGAGCAATTTTATCGGAATGCAACCACTGAATACAATCCCTCAGAATGAAGGATCAACCCGGGGGCAAATTAGCCATTTCAGTAAAAACCGCCATGAAACCGGGCCAAGTGAACGGGAGAAGCAACGGCACTTTAGGACTCTCTGTCGGAAGTGTAAAACGTCTGTGAGACAAAAGCGAAAATAACACACACGAAAGAATTTAGCACGAGGAAAAAACTGGGCACATTCGTTTACAACGTCCCATGCACATTGGCATCATCCACATAACGATCGAAAACTCATTCGATAAAAAAACAGTGGGCAAAAAGGTTCTGTTGAACCCCTGACGCGATCTGAATATCGCAAGGATGATGGACGAAAATGCAAGTGCAGTCTGTGTGTGTGTGTGTGTGTACGGGTGTGAGAAAAAATCAACTCCGAATTCGATCGAAATTGCAGCCCCCGGACACGTTCTGGAATATATCCGTGCCGCGGATACTCAAAAACAGCACGACTGGAGCGCGAACCGCGACGGACAAGCATCGGGTAAGCTTCGCAAAATCATAGGATGTTGTGCTTTCGTTGAATTTAACTCTTTACCGAAACGTTCATGGTTTGAGTGACTACGATAATGTAAAAAGTGGTACACCGTGCTGATGAGTCTCAACAAGGATGAAACAGTTATCGAGTATTTTCTGTCGGCTATCACACATAATCGGTACATTGGTTGTGCAAACTGATTACATATGAGACGTGCAACCGTGTTTTTAATAACCAGCCCGATCATCAATAGGAAAAACCTCCGGTGGTTCAGCCACACACGCACACCAGAATACACTGTGGATCAGTGACAAATAGCAATGATCAGGCTGCGCTGGTAGGCGTTTACTGGTTAAGAATTTTCTTCCACCATAAACGCATAGAGTAGTAAAGATAAATGCTTAGACGCGGAAGAACAAGAAGCGTTACCAGGAAAATGAATGCTCGAACAACAAAAACTGAAGACCAAGCCCAAATCTATAGTAGCGGTCGGTCCAAACGAGGTTGGTCAAGCAACACGGGTCAGAAACCCATATGCATGGAAAACCGTTCAATATTTTTTTCAAAATTTTCGATATCCCAAGCATTATTTGTCCATCGGGTTACAACAGTGGTAGCACAAACTGTCAGAACAGATCGATACGTGGACCAGAGAAACGCGGAACACGTTCAGATGAAACGACCCAAACTGCTCTCAGGCGCCAATCAGGATGCAAAATCTGGTGGGGGTATTTTTAAGCCTCTCGTAGCAACAGGCCGTCAAATCTGCCTGTCATTCATCGTGGATCACATCACGCAATCACAAAAAATTGGACAAATTCAGTTTTGTCTACTTTTGTAAGAGCAACCCCGTCGTTCTGTGTATATTGTTAAGACTGATTAATAAAGATAAACTCTACATTTAAGTATTGGAAACACAAACCTAATACATGCCATGGTAGCGTGTTTGCTGCTAGATGACATAATGCGATGACCGCCAGAAGGATGGAGTCAATCAGAAAGAGACCGGGTGAAAACAAATAACTTACCTTGTGATCTAAAACATCACTTTCTTTACCCGAGAAACTAGTTTCTGTGGTGGGTTAGTTAGTTAGCAAGGTCGACAACTTTAAACAGTCCACAGGTAATGGATTGAAATGAAACTGGCCTGGTTGAACAAAGTTCTATTATACATCTACTTCTTATTCACCGACCGGCCTTTAGCAAACTTCTAAAGCGTGCTAAAAGCCGCTAACGTACAAAGAACATATACTTCATTATTATCCATAGAACATTACGGATGAGATCAATCGTTTCTGTCCTTTCGCAATTGTGAGATTGTGAAGTCTATTTCGTGCTACACCCTACACCGGCATCACACTTTGATACTGCGTAAAACCATAAAAGTACCATATAGATTAAGTGAAGTATCAAGAACAGAATAAGCAGGATTCCGGCTGTGTGCGGCATAGTTCTCGGTGTATAATCAAACACCATCAGGCACCTCAAAGATCGTTTATTTTCACTCAGTAAAAAGCGTTTACTGAGTCCTGTCGACGTTTATTTCGAAGAAGAACCATCGATTAACCTCTCAAGATGAACACCTTTCACGGCGATGAAAATGCAGAAATTTGATATCAAGTACCTTCGAGAGCTGTATGAGTGATCAGCAGTTGCTCTCTTCACTTTAGTTTCTACGACCACCGAGCACACGATCAATCAAACGGGAAGTAAACTAAAAAAAATCAGGAATTTGAAATACCTCTTAAAAATAAACATCTAAATGCTTCTTAAAAGTCTAAACCCCATCTGAGCCGATCTGCAATAACCAATTAAAAAAATGGGAAATCGGGCCCCAAAACAACGGCATATTCCAAGAGCAAGCCGAACGCCTTGTTTTGTTCTACCTTGAGGACCACTAATCGACAATTAGGATGGTGTAGTTCTGGTTATCTCGTTGTTTTACATTTTTAGGCAACTGGTTAACTAAGATTGGCGATACAGTGAATCCGATGCTCAATACGAAGCAGTCAGCTAGGTACGAGAATAAACGCAATCAGTATCACGGGTGCGTTCCCAGAAGAATAAGTCATATCACAGTCTGTTGATTGAAACAAAAGTTTTTTGTGATCCTCCTAAATTCTATCATGAGTGGTAGCAACTTGATCGATCGCTTCTGCATAGAGTAACAGAATTACATGAGTGAAGACTACTGAGTATTGATCAAGTATTGGCAAAAATATTAAAAACACTGACCTCAAAATCATAAGAATTGCGACACTCAGCGCGACAGTCGATCATCTGATTGGAAGTGGATGATTGTTTTGGATCCTCACGCATGCTCAAGCTGTCCAAAATAGACACCAAAATTTCGTCCAGACCGGACGAATCACGAGACTTGCTGCGGCATAACTCGTGCAGTGCATTGCGACCATCCTAGAAGGAACAGAGATTGCGTGTACGGAGAAAATTAAGTAGGCAGAGGAGGACAGTTGCAGAAAATCGATTAGGCAATTGATTGATTGTTTACGAATGACCAGTTCTTGCGCGCGTAATAAATCTAGCAAAGGAACATGCTTCGCCCTATCTGAGTGATTGTCGATCAGAAATATAAGACACTGTCGGTCAAATGTGCCATGTCAAAGTGAACCAATGTGCACTGTCGATGTGTGGTTCAATGTTTATGTATCAAATTATTACGAAGAGCTCGAAAGCACTGTTCCTTGGGCTTTACCAAAGCGTTTATCAGGAACCCTGAGAAATATTTGTTGCAGAAACCTAGCCAGGAAACTTGATCATATCAAAAGGTGGTTTTCGATACAAACTAGGAGCTGAGGAAAGTACACGTTGTCCCTAACAAATGGTATCCCATTAGCAGGTTTTGTAAAACCAATTACTCCGTTGTTGTTTGTTGTCAATTTTCGTTCTACGGCTTTGGCATCTCGTTGTCAGACTATGAATTATTGGACAGCCGTCTCCCATCACAAACACGCTTGTCGTTTGCTTTTGAGAGAGCCGCAGATCACTGTTTAGCGATAAAATACCCCAAACGACCGAATGATTGATCGCGTAGTAAAGACAACAGAAGAATAGGAAGTCATGAAACGGAAATAGAAATCCAAGGGAAACCCAATGAGCTCACCTTGTTCTTAATCAATGGATCAGCACCGCGTGCAATAAGCACTGAAGCGACTTTGGCATGATTCCAGTAGACTGCATTAAGCAACGGAGTCCAATTATTTTCGTTGCATGCGTCAATTGCAGCCCCGGCATTCAGAAGCATTTGTACATTCACGACTCGACCAGACATGGCCGCATGGTGCAATGCAGTATTTCCTTTCTGCGAGAGAAAAGTAAACGGAAACCCGAATGCTGGTAGAACAAAACGAACAAGACTGACGTACTGCATCCAACGCGTCCACCTGGCAGCCAGCCTCTAACAACATACGCACAATGGCCGGTTTTCCTTGAGAAGCAATATGAATAGGATAACATTCGTACTGGGAAAGAGGGAGAAAATTAGCAGTTAATATTGTTTGTGAGAATATGTGAGTATGTACCACATGCGACTTCCAATTCAGATTGGCCCCGGCATCGATTAAGGTTCTCACGGTAGTTTCACGCCCGTAACTACAAGCGTCCCATAAGCGTTCTTGTTTGGAACGAGTACGAGTGTAATGAGTAAGCATTCTGACACGGTTTCAGAATATTCCTATCTTTGTTATTGCCGCTGCAACTAATATTTTTTTGTTACAAGAATGCCGTGAGGAAAGTTGACTTTCAGCTTGGAGCTCGGGGGATTCTGTGAAAAAAAGAAAAGCAGAAACCAGGTTGTGTAAGCACCATAGAGAATGATTGAAATTCTCGTGGACACACGTTTGCACCTCATAAAAATTTCTCAGGTTTCGGCATCAAAAAACCCGGTCACATCTATTTGGTGTTCGCATTAGTAGAAAGTTAAACCAATAACTTTTTTCCTTTTTGTGGATTGGAGGTGAATTTTCGAGTGGTCAAGCAAGCGATCGCTTCTAGCGCCATTTATCACAGCTCAAGGGAAGAGATACGCGAGAGAAAAGATGGATATATTTATCATATTTAAGAGGTCACTTATATCCTAACTCATCCTAACTGAATTCGGTTGTCTTGGTAGTATTGCAGGATAATAGTAATTAGTATTATTATTACTATTTGACAGACTCCAAAAGAGGTGCATAATAATTTGCAATGAATTCTGGTAGAAGAATAAGATACATGTAGATATATATAAAATATTATATATATATATATATATATATATAATAAGCATCCTTCGAAAATAGCAGTTAAAATTGAAATGAAATGGACCACAAATCAGGAAAGCGAGTGACGACGGTTTAAAAAAAATAACGAGGCTTCTTTGTTTCCATCGTACATATTTTGATGATCTTTTTGACTGGTTGTTTTGGAGCACCAAGTTTCAACAGTTAGTCGTGACAGCGTTCGTACCACTGACTTTAATTCTGGGTCAGAAATTACAGCGTATCTAACCAAAGATAACCTTCACCCTTTAGGCCCCAATCTAAAAGGTGGGTTTCACCAACCGATAAACATGTTAGAGCTAACTTCCTCATACCTCTAAGCCAAGTCATTGTCTGGTCACCGATTTCCTTCAGGGATAGCAGAGCAAGCTTCAAGCAAGCACGAAAAGGTAGACGATGGGCGGACACGCAAAACATGATCAATCCATCAGCAGCGGTATTTTAGGTTATATAACCATTTACCATGCACTTTCAAGCGGCAGTGTTGAGGGGTCAAAAGCATCTAACTGATGAAAAAGAACCGCATCATAGTTCACACAATGTTTCTACCAAGTAACAGCAGTAATATGAGGCCAACGAATACAGAAAACCGATTAGCGTCTTTATATACATAAAGTACAACACCACGAACCACAAAGATGCAAATCTTACCGTTAGCAAAGTTAGGTATCACGGAGGTGTCATAAGTGCCACATGTGAACTATAACCATTAACTCCGATTGTTTCTAAAACTCGCGAGGTACTTAAAGCTTTTGGCCATTTCTGCGGGAGCGCAGATACATGCTTCTATCGACGTCATGAGTACACTTTAGTGGTGCAAAGTACATACCAGGCCTGTATACTGCGATCGCCAAGCGGTTTAAAGCGTATAGGACTATTTGTGCATTGCTTCTTAACAATGTGATGTCATCGACGTATAGAGCGAAAAATGTTATCAACCCTAGCATGTTTTTCTACCATTTCTCGATGAAGAAAATACGCAGACTGATCAAATTTGGTTTCAGAATCACAAAACGGATTTGAACTGAGTGTTACAAACTAATTCGACTTAGATGAGCCCTTGTGCAAAAAGCTATTAATCGTGCCTTTTTCATGAGTTAGTCATGCTACAAATGTGGTACGCGGTTTCTAGTTATAGTGATAAATGATATTTAAGTTGTAAACGGCAGGTAACCGCCGGTCACCTAAGTCAGGTAGTGTGGTAGAGTTTATCGACCTATCATTTGTCGAAACAAAAGAATGGCAAGCAAGTTAAATACTATCTGAGCGAGGACAAAAAACCAGACCTGCAAAAGCTTGGATATAAAAATTCATACAATTGTTACAAAACGTGAGCAAGTACCAACGGTTGTTCGTAGCATTTCGGTCGACTAACATAGGGTAGTTACATCTCACCCAATGGACGCATCACAGATGAAGTGACAACTCATATACAGTAGGTTCGGTTTGCAATCGCCAATTTGAGACATTTGTGGCACCGTTGTCTGCTGGTGAAGGGTCGGCAGTTCGGTCAGTTCTACAATACGGCTCAGAAACTTGTTCATTAGGAAAACAGGATAAAGATAGATTGTGGGTGTTTGAACCACACTGTCTACGCTGCATTGTACGAATCTGATGGGGTAACCAGATGAGCAACGCTGAGTTTATTCGCAGTGTTTTGGGTAACCGCAGTCGCTCACCGGAGCAAGTTGTCGACCTCCATAGATTACGCTGGTTGGGGCGTGTGTTGTTTATACCACTGAACAGGTTGCCACGGCGAGCGATGTTTTCCGATGCAAACAGTGGGTGGGAAAAGGTCAGGTTGGTCAAACTAAGACCTGCCATGATGTTATAAAAACCATAACCAAGAAACTCGGTCATATAAAACGCGCTAGGCTAGCCAGATGGTGACCTCGAGATGGAGGCACTGTGCGATATGGTTGGGTGTCGTAAACAGTTACGGTCATGCATCGTCTCAATTTCTTTGCAACCTTAGTCTACTGAAGCTCCCAGTTTCATAAAAAGCTTTCTTCTGCAATTTCCAAATAGAGCTGGGGAAGGTCATCGGGGCCGGACGTTTTGGGATGAGTAACGGTTAGAATCTCCTGGCAGATTGTCGCCTCAGGTGGATTTAACAAAACCCACCAAGGGACACATGTCGGATTAGCTGTAAAACAATTATGAGGTCCTGCAGCTTGTGGTAAAACTTATCTTTGACTGCATCTGGGCCGCGGTCTGTGGATGTGTATGTCAAAGCGACAAACTAATCACATCTATATAGTCACCAACCGATAACTTCGCACAAACTTCCAAGTCTTATTTCGCATAACATACTGTCAACTAGGATTTCATCTAGAAAAGCAGCTTCAGTTCGCTCACGTATACCTATACCAACCCCAACAAGTCCCGAAACCGCTGGCCCGGAGTCCGCTAAAGGTATAAATAAAACTTCTCGAATTGGTCCAGCATGTGTAGCAAATGGATTAGGTAGCTGAAGTTTTGGATACGAGTCTCTTGAAATCAACACACTGATACGGTCTTAAGCGGTCTTAAGCGTACGAGCTGAACAGACATGTAGTACTATATGTATCAGGACTCACAAAGTAAATGTGGCTGGTCGGAAGGAGCAGTGAGGACGAAGAACATCTCCCGGCAGAGGCAAACTCGGTGAGACTTGGATACTGGACGAGAGGCATGAAGATTTGAGCAGGATCTCTGTCAGAGATACTACCGCATGTATGGATTACTAAAGCTCCTGATGAGTGTGAAAATCGGGTAGTTTTGCGGGAACAAGCGGTTGTGTACGGTTTGGTTACTTTCTTTCTTGGGAGAGTTAATGTAAAACGAAGAATCAATCGTAGATTAATAGTTCAAGTGTGTGATGAATTCCGTGGGCTACTGTACTATTTGGCTGTCCCGTTCAGAGTAGGCCTTGTCCGAGGATGCCCTTTAGTCTTTGTGCAACCAAGAGCAAACTACAAGGTAACAGTGGTCTTCCAAACGAGCCGGTGGCCAGTCAGATGGTTTGTTCGTCCATCATAGAGGACCTCGTCGGGTAAATGTAAAGCGACGGGATAGTGGTTATATTTATCGGTGGGTCTCATTTGCCGTGACAGCACCATTCGCAAACATGTGCAAAGAACTTGAGCCAAATGGTAAAAACACCAAGTTCTTAAGTACTGTCGCGCATCCTCCGCGACCAGTTTGCGAGGAGAAAATTGAAAGTTAAGGTAAGAATCAACAGGAGCACTCCCAGCATAGTTACAAAATTTTCGTTAACACTGGGTAACGTATGAATGTAAAATATACGAAAAGAAGCACATCTGACCCTCAACTAGTCCGTTAGTCATTTTCAATCTATCCAAACAATAACCTAGCACCTCCACAGGTTATTTGATTTGGTGCTTATTGGTTAATCATGCGATCGATTATAGAAGGAATGGGTAGAAGAATACAGTGTATCGCTGGTTATCTAGACCAGATAAATATAAAATGCGCTTAAATGTATTTGCACAGATAACGAGTAAGTGCAAGAGCGACAGTGCTTGAACTGTTGAATGATTTTAAACGAATATTTTAACCAGGATGACTTCCTGATCGGATGCTTACAACGCACCTCAGTTTACCTGGAGATCTGGCTTTGACACTGGATACAGTTGTCCGCGTTATTTTAGTCTGTTCCTTCATTTGACAAAAGGTCTGGGAGTTTTTTATCACACACGTGTGCGATGAACACCATGCTAACCTCATAGTCACGAAGACTTGCGGTTCATTGATGGAAACCGGTAACCTAAGCCGCGGGACTTAGGGTGGCGAACCAAATAAGGTCCCACTAGGTTAGGCGTATTATTCAACCGGACGACAGCAAAGCTAACTAACACCAAAGTTAGGTGGCAGTGGAGAGGCTTGAACCACAGGGTCCAGAGCACACCGATTTCAGTGACTGAACCACTGGTAATGATTTTGAGTAGCCTGTGACATTCTCACTCAATGACTATGTAATCGTGGCCTGGAACAAGATGTCCTTATTAAGCATTTTCCACATAAGAAACAGTCCAATTTTTGTAACGATACAACTTCCTCCTCATCGGAAGTTACTTCCGGGAGCAATTTCGTCTCCAAAGATTGAAAGCCCGCCTCCAGTGCCTCCGAAATTCATCGCGAGCAATGACGCTGTAAACGTGATAACTGTGCTTCTCGATCGGTCTCCAGAGTTTTCGCCAACTCCAAGATTGCCTCAATCAAATTTAAGCGGGTTTACACTCAGTGTCTGCTACTTAATAGCAATAAACGTGTTGCCCTTTTCAGCCTCAAAACCGGTTCCCATTTTCAGTCCCATATTAATAACCAGCTTGTTGGTAATGATATCACTCCCAGGGTGACTAAAATACCTCGGCGTTCCTACATAACCACCCTTGTTCTAAACATATATATTAAGTGGATTGAAAGGAATAACGAAGGCGGGTTTCGGCTCCACTGGGAACAAGAATCAAGTTCAGTTGCATGAAGTTCATCATCATTTTCGGCACCATTTCTCACCATCAGAGATTAAATGTGACGAAGATGCACTCCAGTGAAAGCTGCAGAGCACTCACCGTATTCCTAGGGAAAAATTGTCTTCAAATCTTAGTCATTTGTCACTTCTAGGCTATTGCCTATTTGCCCCATAACCTTGATGGAATTTTACGATACGATTGAGGACAAAAACTGCACATCGCAAGTAATATTGTTATGCCTTCGATGATTAAGGTGAAAATTTATTTCCATGCTCATGTTCTAGAAATCAGTGCTACTCTGCAATAAGACAAATTCAGTAATTCTATCTGAAGCTACAGCTTATTTACCATAGCAAACATCCCAACAAGTAAGCTGATTTTTCCGAACATTTTGCAGAAGCCAACATTGGAGTCAGCAACAACACTCGTGAACACAAAGTAATATCATTCAAATATTGTTTGATTTTTTCATCTATCTGGATTCACCGCCTTTCCTTTGGACCGAGAAACGTAAATAAGACCAGGTTCTTAAAGTGTTCAAATTGCATTAGATCTAGTCTTCCTAAATCAAGTGTG
The DNA here is from genome assembly GCA_900618425.1 of Echinostoma caproni. Taxonomy (NCBI): domain Eukaryota; kingdom Metazoa; phylum Platyhelminthes; class Trematoda; order Plagiorchiida; family Echinostomatidae; genus Echinostoma; species Echinostoma caproni. Next base: position 18,103 of record UZAN01050260.1, read on the forward strand.
GCATCATCTTCCACCAACGAAAGCAAAGGAGAATCCTCTACCCATGCATCGCAGCATCCAATAATACACATAATTAACATGCCGCAAGCCCACTGAAAGACTACGGTCAGTAACTGCTACTGTATATTTAAAAAAATCCTTGAAGGAAAAAGATTTGGCAGGTTCAATTCACAAACAGTGAACTGCACAAGGATTTGGGTTCCTTGAGCAAGACAAGTAATTCAATCGTATTATCCGCAAATATTCTCAATAAAACCAACAGCGAATACCAGACACGAATGGACAAGTAGGAAAACAAACAGATTTATGATGGTATGGTGAGTATTATAATAGTCCTACGCTTGTCATATGACAGAAGCTTTAATCTAAAACAAATAGGTAAGCAATCAGCGGGATATTGCAATCGAGTAATACTGAAAACGGTCTTTGCGGTACCAATGTCAATCAACGTAAACTGAAGAGGTATCAATGAAAGGCTAGTATTGACAAATAGTAGGCAAATCTGCTGATCATTGGCAAGTAATAAGCTGACTTTAAATTCTATCACTATTAAACGCAGATACCCTTCTGCAAGACTAACCGAACATTGAAACAAGTTCCATAACTAGAGAAAATGTATCTGTTGTCTACAATTTCAACTGGTTTGTTAACTTGTTGATGCTCGTGAAGAGAAAAACCACTCTCAATCAACTTTCTAGAACCGTAGTTTATTATTTTACTTTGAGTTTCTGTTGCAGACTGTGGCCTCCGAAATCCTCAGTATGGTCGGGGGTAGGTGTATAGGGTAACGGCTAGTCACATTCCCCCTGCACCTTACGAAATGCTCTCATACGACCAAGCGTCTCAAACAACCTCTGCTGAGAAAGCCCTACTCACTGCTTTTTCGTGGTGGTGTTTTCCCACCAAAGTGAGAGGACGAGAAGCCGACGCCCGGGGCTTCAACCGGGTTGGTGGACCACTGGTAGTTCACCAAGGGAAATAAGCCAAAAGCCCCAAGTCCAAACCAACAAAGAGGAGGCGTACGAACCACACCCACACCTTCCCGTTTATAGCACTGGTCTCTGGCTCAATTGGGCGTCAAGGTGTATTGGGCACCTTGGACGTTTGACCTCGTCCAAAGGGGGTATGATCTGATAAACTGGACACTGGACTATTG
>UZAN01050262.1:5748-20704 GCA_900618425.1 Echinostoma caproni
ATTGCTGGCGTCACCCGTGAAGTTTGATTGATCACAGTTGTCTGAACACTGTAACGTGTCGTTCCGTGGTACGCGTCATCGTGCAGACGAGGATCATCGCATCACTGTATAAAAAACAAGTATCGTTGTCGTTTGTCAACAAGTAGAAGATGAGACAGACCGTAGTAGTAACGCAAGATTAGAGGCATCACGTTATCCGCTGCAGAGTATCAAATCAGTCTGTTGAAATGAATGAATTGATTGCTTTTTTTGGAACGGTCGGGAATAAATGTTAAAGCAAGCATCTATTGAGGAATGGTATCGTTTATAAATAAACCGTTTGGTATGTGAGGCAGTAGGTTACAGAGCGGGCTAACTCCAGACTTAATATAAACTCTCAGTATCTGAACTTTTCTCCTCTGTCCTCATTTGTGACTGACCCCGGACCAAACGCAAATGTATTCATAATATGACTACTGTTGGTTTGTGTAGAACATCTGAACCAAATCCATAAATGCTATTGGTGCTATTGGTGCTATCACTTTATTGAGAGGAGTGCTGATTGGTGCTGAGGTGTACAGACTTCAGTACCATGTATTTATCAATATCCTTTCTTGTCTTTGCAGTTACCTGTGAGAATAAACATCAATGAATCACAGGTTACGTCGGACATTTTCTTACTATTTTTTGGCTAGCAATTCAAGTGTAACAGTCCAAGTGCGTTTTCCAACATCCAAGTGCTTCGTATGAATAAAAGTGATATTTTTGGTTCACATACAAAGGAAAGGCTACGTTTTTATCATGGACAGGCTATTCACGTATTTCAGGAATATATTTTCAGTTTCACTGTTATCCAATGATTGCCGTATACGCCATACAGTCAGGTTTTAAATTAGGCCGAACGAGAACAACCCTATCAGATTTGATGTACCGAGTTGGGGCTATTGACTACTTTCTATGCATGTGTTCGGCATTGGTAATGTCGTTATGTTAGATAATTAAATTGTGCATAAACAAATCATTCCATGTGCTTTGCGATATTATCCTCGCCGAAAGCTCACAGTTGCTTTTCTGGTCCCTACCACTTCAGTGTGCTGCCGAGTCTGTCTATGATTGGATGAATTTCGTCGCTGTTCTGCTACCCCACCAGAGACAGACCAGACGGAGGGAGTCAAGTTTGGTCGACGGCTTTGTTCACCTTCCCCTTCTGTTTTCGGAGAGCAACTCCATGCCATGCCGTCTGTCGCCGTGGTGATTGGTTCGTCGGCTGAATTGACGTGCCGAGAGATCCAGATCGATTTGCGTGTCCACTGATTTTCTATCCAAAGCTTGACGGTTTTAATAAGGTCGGCTGATTTCGTCCTCATTAAGATGTGTGAGGGTTAATAGTGTAGTTGTGCCACTCATCTGTATATTAATCATACTTCGTGTGAAATTTGATCACAGTTAGTTTCACACTGTTATTTGAGTCGAGTGCTGAATTTAATTATTGCAGCGATTGTGAGTTCACACCTCGTTAGATGAGCCATACTATTTCCTAAAAATTGACCGCATACTGACGCGTATATTCAAAAATAAAAAAAATTAAAAGGATTATTGCTACTGATTTCTTCCTCACTAGATATCTTCCGTTAGTCCCTGCTGTGTTGAAGAATCATTGTAACCGGTAGCAAATGATCACTTGGATTATTTCATTTTTAAATCCTGTCATTAACGTTCCGCGCCGAGCGGTTTTCTAAAAAAAAAACGTTCCTCGAGGTCTCGAGGTCGAACGAAGGATGAGACTGTTTTGGTTTATCCGATCAAGGACCAAAAAAAAACAGAGCTCTCTTTGAATTCACTCAAGAAGCGACTAATTCCTAACCAGTTCAAACCGTTGATAATCCAGCTACGTTCCGCCGACTGTCAGCAGAGAGCATTTATTATAAATCGTATTCTCATCATCACAAAAGTAAAGTACTCAGTTTAGACAACCGTTGTCGTTCACAGTAACAACTGTTTTTTTTTCTGCATTCTGCATAAAACATTTTGATTAAACAAAAGAAAAACAAACCAAAAATACCTGCGATATCGTCAGTGGACAGTGAGCACTGCGCAGAGGTCAAGGTTTGACCACGAATCTAAAGGTTTTAGTCTCTGTAGGGAGGCCATTACACAATAATACCCATCGGAATTAATTTGCCGATCTATTTCGATGAGTAAAACCGATAACTAAGTATATTCTGAAATCTTAAGAAGTGCCAAACCCCTGTGAACATGCTACTGATGCATTCGTCTATCAGTTCCCATTGGTCGTCCAATCTCGTGACACAGTTGCACATATCAGACACTGAGTAATACCCTTCTAAACCGTTTTACCTATGCGCCAGCTTGACCTAGTTTTAGGTCATCGTTAAATCGACTGATAAACTCTCACGATCATTCATTAAATCGTTAACCAGATCAGCACAATCAGCACGCTCTCTTGTTTGTTGTAACTTCCTTTGTTCGGTTACGGGCCTTAAAAGTACTGTGAACAGCGTCGCGGTTGGAATTCGGTTTTACCAGAACAACTATGTAGGTTCACTCAAAACATTACAGCAATTGGGATCTGAAACGATTTTGTGTATGTGTCTGTCCTGACACATTAATCATTAACTTGAAAAGAAATCAAAGATACGAGGCTGGCAATGAGTAGTCCACGTTTTAATATTTTGAAACTTTTCTCTAAGAAGAACAACGCGAGAGCAGTGGATTAGGATTGAAAACACACAATGAATCACAAATAGCGAGAGCCACGCTTTTTCCGATTGGTGAATATGGAACGATATCAGAATGAATCAAGATGAAGATCCGAATCGAGGGAAGGATTATTTTAATTACTAGTCATCGAAAATGAGTTGGTTTAAAACCACATTGTTGGTGCGCTTGAAGTGTTTGGCAGATGAATTTGCAGATAAATCACTGATCTAAGCATATAGTGAATAAGAAGAAGGTCGTGCCTCTTGACGTATTCCAGATCCATTTAATAATGCCACTGGAGTTTTGGACTCAGTATGGCCTTGTGTGGTTTCTTTAACAATTAGTTTGAGAGCCATGTCAATAAAAAATGCTGGCATCTCAAATTGTCTACCGTTCTGGGGTGTGATCTGAAAAAGGGATGAGAAGCCAAGCCGCAATCCACAAAAATACAACGCACAGATTTCACAGAGCTGCATTGTGATGATCCAAACTACGATGAGTCAACCTTCCGAAATGACGCCAATCAAACACCTAGGAGTTCCAGTTTCCGAACATCTGGCCATGGACCAACTGCATCGATCAATCAACAACTATGCAGTTCAGACAGAAGCTGGGTGACCTGAAGAACAAGGCCGGTTATTAGTTGATATTAATTTGACCAATAATACTTCTATTTACACTTTATTGAATCCCATTGGTTTCTCTCAATAAAAGAACTGCCAAATTTTTGACCTTTTTCCTGCGTCTCTGTGAAGGGAGATTCCATCGTACGATTGCTAATATAGTCCTGTTCTTCCGTTGCGAGCGTGATTCGTGATCCGTAATCTGTACCTAAGTCAGTTATTATGCAAATCTCCGAGATAAAGCCAAACAAGAGAGTGAACATCGAAATTTCAGGGCAATCAATCAGAGGTAAACTGTCTCGACCAGTCTCGACCATGCAGTTCAAATAGGGGTCCTGTGACGAAAAAAAATTAACGTTAATTGGTTCATTCCTGTTTAGCCAGCAGTATTGCTTTATGCATATTATTTTACTTTTTTGATTTCCTGCAATAAATGAACAGCTATTTCTCTCACTTTTGTTCTGCGTGTCGTTATTGGTCGTTATTGGATTTCGGTAGACCATTCCCAGTATGATTCAGTGTTTTAACTTTGATCATAATTCTGATTACTTGTTCACATATGTTTCGAGTACTGTACGGAGAGGCAACATCATTCTGGGTACAGCTATTGTGCTTGTACGCATCTGAATGTTCTTAGGCGTTTCAGAATGGTTCGCTTCATTAATTTTAGACCTATTGAAGTTACAGCAATAGGGTGATGTAACTTGGAAATTGTATTTTAATTGATGAATTTGAGAACCGGGATAATGGTAACGAGTCCTGAACATCGAAAATGAGATCTTTTTCAGCGGAAATAGACTATCGCATCTGCCAGAGAACAGACGCATCGACTTTCATTTAGAGTGGGGAAAGCTTATATGAAACGGAATTGCGAGATATTTCGGCTGTGCATAGAATTTGTCACATTTCGAGTAGGGTTTCGGTTTACTCATAATCTGGTAACGTTTTGTTGCCGAATAGATCAATGAAAGAGAGACTGTTTAAATCTACAAACTTTTCAGGCAGTTTTTCTTTATTACCAGGTTAACCCTCACAAAATTTGAGAAGAAAACAAAATCTCCAAAAGCCAAATTTTTTGCTTCTAATTGGAACTGAGAGAGACTGATGGTCATGGAATCTCTGAATTTAGAAGAAGATTCATTTTGACTCGCCAACGACTTCGAAAGTGCAGAAACCAGTCGAATACCGTGGATGCATACAGGGTCTGAAGCGTGTATCACAAGCCAAAGATTATGCTTATCCCCTCAGTCAAAATTTTCATCCCATTTTGAAGAGGGTAAACGAGAATGGGAATCAGACAAAATGAAGACCATATTGCAGAAAGGATATACTGCTGGACGAAAAGCTGTGGAAGTAAATTGTTATGTGAGTACTACGTTGTATCCGCGGTAAGCGCTTCGAAAATAAATGAATGCAGTGATCTTTAGGGAGTTTAAAGAAGGAAATATATATGGGGCGATCGGTAAATTATGTACAAAGATAATCTATGTGAAAACAGACAAAGAGGACTGAACAACTGTTACGTGCTTCGTAGGACTCGTCATTAGGGTGCATTTTTTGAGCTCCTTACCCGGACTCGAATCGTGAGTCTTCCGATTGGAAGTAGAGGCCTTTAACCCTGAACTTCGCAGCTGACAGCTAAAGAGCTCAATCACTTTTGACTATTTTGTTTGTAATAGCCCATTCGTTGTATTGTTAGATTGGAGACAATACCTCTAAGGAACGCTTTCATTTCCAGGCATGAATTATGGATTGNGGGGGGGGAGTGAACATAGAACTTGATTTTTATTATTAAATTTTCCTCGGGCTGACGATTCACATTTTCCCATCTAATGCTGTTGCCTCACACGCTGAAGCAAGCTTTGGTTGCATCAAACAGCATTCAGCTTTAATTCACCGTCTCTCGAAATCCGCATGTTTCTCCCGACGGGCATTGTTGACAGTTCAATTGATACGGCTAATGCGAAACCCGATCCGGAACTTCAAAGTCACGTGTGAGCGTGCGGCCAAGGTGTGTGGTTGAAATTCAAACGTTTGGTTTTCCCGTACGTTAGCACTGTTTCACGTGNGGGCAAGGTTCCCTGCACGTTTTGGATGGAAGGCATAAGATCCATTCCGAGAATACTGAAACTGGAGGAGGTAGATGCGACTCTGGATTCTTGTAGATGATACGTTCAAAAGTTTTGCTAACCTTGGAAAGCCGAAGGTTTCCTCTACTCTATACAACCTTTCTTCATTCGAATTAAACCTCAAGGTGATATAACATGATTTACCATTTTCAAACATATTTTATTCGCGATGAAGTCCTTTTCGCTTAAATACTTACCAATGTAATAATACCCACAAACAGCTGTACTTTACCCAGAATTAGATAGGGGACAGTGAAAACCTTAAAGTCGGATGCTAAGGCTCATTCTCCGTGAGGTGCTTCTTTAGGAACATCTCTTTGATCTGTTCTCTTCGCAGCTTAAACGTATTTTGGTGAATGTTCCCAAAGTACTTTGAATTTCTAATGTCACATACTAATGACACATTAATAAATACACAAAATAAATTTCATACTGCAGGTGTCACTGTACATAATAATCAGGATCGCGCTGTGCAGCATTGCATAGAGCTGATGGGGAAGTGATAAATGGGATTTTCTTAGACATTTTTATGTGTTTGATTCGTTACGTGCTATTTTCAATTTTCTTAAATTTTCCCTTGTTCTAACCCGCAACAATAGCTGGGACAACTTGTTTATCATCCTCCCGTGCCTTTTGCTAAAGAGCGCTGTTAGTTGTGGACTACAGAATAAATACTAAGTTCGTCAACCTCTGAATCTATATGCATCGGCACATCACATGAAGCAAAGTGTGCGCTTTTGATACGAACCCCACGGAGTGTACACAATCGGAGGATTGCGTGACCACTTTCTATGGGTGTCATTTTGAAGCCCGTCGACTGGAACGTGTATGCATTCGCACATGCTTTCTTTCATTCCAAAAGCATGCGAGGCAGAGGGCAGAACATATTTTACCCAGAGACTATCCAAATATACTGTAACATTGTTATTTTTTCTTCTTCTTTAGTCGATTGAATTCACCCCCTGGCAAGTACGTTTACCTGGATAATACGCTCACATTGCATTTGTTAGTTTCGAAAAAGTTAAATTGCCCTTCATTCAAATTTGTGGCTAGTGCATACGCAAGCAAAACAGGGAATTAGTTACCCCATTTCACATCAGTTATTCACAACCACATTAATATGCAACTCGGATTCCAATCGCGCCTGTCTCTTCTGGTCAATACACACTTGACGACACGTGGTTTTTCTCTCCCCCGTCTGAAGAACAATGCCACCGTTTTTGCACATAGCTCGTGTGCTGGGTCGATCATTGATGTGAATACCAGCACATGCTGGTTCGGCCTGTGAGCCGTTAGTTGTACTGCGATCTAACTCACCATTTCCGTGTTGGGCAACGAAGCAAGTAACTCTTACTCGAGCCTTATGAGAAAAGTCGGTTATGTAAAAACGGGGATGCTTTCCTCGTACCTGAAAACTATGTCTGGTCCACGAATAAGCAAAGAGCTGTTCTTCGGGGGTCGCGTTCATATTCAAATATACACTTGATATGGGTATTTTCACTCTTCGTTACAATTTTCCGGTAATTGTTTCATTAGCCCAAGGCAGAATGCATTTACATGAGTAGAAAACCGATTCTTCCGTTGGGTAAAAAGGTAATTGTTATCAGCACGTGTATTCGCTTCGTGGTAATGCCTAAATCGAAATCTTCCCACGCACTGTTTATCAAACCTTCCGTCCATTTAACTAGCACAGGTTCGGACCTTGAAACTTTTCACTTCTTAGTATCTCAACAGATCTCATTGTGTTTCGAATTCCTGGTACTGCTTTGAACTATTCACATAGACATTTACGTCGTTTTTTCGTTTGTGTTGTGCTATCGAAACGCTGTTTACATACAATGGCTGATTGGCTCCCTCTGCAGCTAATTAAAGATGTTATGGAGATAAAAGATACACGCCCGTATGCTACCGAATTCTAATTGCCATGTGCAGCGTAGTTAGGGCCTCATAGTGCAGCACGGAAAATGAGAGCGTGCTGAACGGAATCGTGTGGATGTTTTTGAGGGTGTCGATCGATTCGATGATGGTCTAAAACCAGGTCAAGCTGGCTCACGCAAGATAGCCTGAAAGATATTGGTCAATATTGGCGTGAACAACTAAATCACGTGATTGGACGATCAATGAGAACGGATGGACGAATATGAACTTAGCAACTGTTGTTTTGGTCAAGGAGAATATCAAAGTGCTGGATGCAGTATTTGCTGAAAACGAACCGAGTAACAAAGGCAGCAAATGCATGCGGCATGTCATTCGGCCTCTCTTTAAACAGAAGATCAAACCCGAGGACTTCGAAGATCTCAACGACGGTTTTATTCTCTCATTGCCACCAACCCGTGTTCCATACTGTGGATGAGTAACATTGCGATGCAGATTTTTACGGGTTGTTCCGATTCCCCAAGGCTGTCTCAATTGCAGTACCTATTGGGATCTTCCTCCCTCTCCTCAAGTACCACACCGGACCTCTCACAAGGTCAGTGGACTTCTTTGGAGCTAATTCTGTGCATGCCTAATGGACACCCACGTTTTGGAGTTAAGTCACCGTCACTCAGGTTCCAAAGCACACAAAATCCAAGACTACTTTTATAATTGTAATCATTATCATTACAGCGAGATGTCACGCCAGCCAAAATACTTGAAATACACTATACTTGAGTGGATCTGAAATGTCTTTCTTAGCTTTATCCAACTCCTTATCTGCGTCCTTCCGCATCTCCTATAATTTTCATATAGATTACAGATTCACCATAGATACTGTATCATTTTTTCAGTTCATTACTAAACCTTTAAAAGAGTGTGAAATCTGTTTTATATGTCCTTCTGGACTATTATCCAGCTTTTCACTCAGTCCCCCAAGTCATTAATTCTTATCAAACCGTTTTTCTTTTTGTTGCCTATGTAGCTGATTGCCTCATTTTCTTATTATTTTAGAGTGTCGAATAAAATTGCTCATCTTTCAATCCCCTAGTCAACAAATCTGGGAGATCACAAAGTCCTGTACTCTCAAGATACCTCGTCTTCACTACACAAATGTTTTATCTTGTGACTCCCTCTCCTCACGTTTTAGAATACGCAAACGATATAATACGGTACCAGATGGTTTCTGACCTTCCGGACCTCTATAAATTTTCCAAATACTTCTCTCAAATTCAAACCTTTCATCCTAGCCTGCACTTAAACCCAACCAAATTTGCTGACTTACTTTTCAGCCTTTTGCAGTGAGTCAACCGTCCCAGATGACGCCAGCCAAGCGCCGACGCGTTTCAGTTGCTGAACAGCGAACCACAGGCCGATAGTGCCGACCAATCAGAAGTCGCGCGGTTCACATAGAAACTGTATGACGTCAAGAATATCAGCAGATGATTGGTAGATACTTGGATAACCAATAAACTTCCTTTGTACCTCTTATTTACTCCTCTTGATTTCTTTCAATGAATGAACTGCTCCTTCTGCATCCGTTTTCCTGAGTTTCGGAGATACCAGCGTGCAATTGCTAATGCAATTCAGCGTTTCAGTTGAGTTCGTGATTCATAATTCGTGATCTGTGCCTACTTCGACTACTACACCTTTTCTGATCTCCGTTTCCTATTGATGATGCATCGATGAAGGCTGAACCTTTATCCATATTGGAACTGCGGCAACTATTTAGGAACGAGGATAGACAGTAATCTGAACTGGTCCTCACGTAATCATACTTGTGTGAAAAAACTGAGATACTCAAATTTGGGTAGTTCCGAACCACACATGAGCGTGTCGAACGTTCCGTTCTGCTCATTTGATCTGATTGGGTCTCTTTATAAAAGAACTCGAGGAACCTGTGCCGAGTTCTATTATTCATTAATCATGTTTTCCAAACTTCACCGATTGATGTAATTGAAAAATTTGTCTTTCAAAACACATCCTTCTGAGTTCATTTTGTCCATAGAGTTCTTAATGAACACTCTTGCAAATGATTCCTGTCCTCGATTGTCTTTCTAACTTTACAACCCGGGTGATCCGAGATGTTCATTCACAAAATAATTCACACAGGAATTCACCTGCCCCATTGTAGCGCTTGACCACCAGTAGTATTGTATCTTGATTACTTGTATCTCATTGGACCTTTATGGTCCATGGTGTTTTATTTGCTTTAACCACTAACTGTCTGCCAGTGTTTCCTCACCATCCCGTATCTCGATCAGATCGCCGCGCTGCCGTCGTTCCCCGTCATCGTCTATCGCTCTCAAATCCTCATATCAATCGAGCTGTGCAAATACGAGGCGAGGGACATTCTGTAGCGCATCTCTCCACACTCCGCTGGCATTCGAAGCGTGAGTTTTCTTTGTGAATTCCATTCGAGGCTTGATGCATGATATGAAAGTATGTCTTAATTTCCGTCAGTGATTCTTTTTTGCTATTTTATGTGTAACAATCCGCGTCTACTTTTTGCATGAGACATGAGTCTAACATCAGTCAGTCATGGCGAATAGGAATGCCTGCCGATGTTCAAGCGTTATAAGTCACCTAACAATGTGGGTCATTCACAAGTCCACATAGTCAATCGCATTTTGAGACGGAGGGGGATGAAGTGGATTTTGGTCAGAAATACAGGTAGAACTGTGAATTTTCGACCCAACCTGCATGCATTCTGTCAGCTGAATAACCCGTTTGCCTTAGCTGTAGGTCTTCGTCGAGATTCGCAAAATACAGTCTAGGTAGTAGCCAGTAACCTTCTCAATTGGTAGAGGTACGTTTCAAATTGAAAAGGTATTATTTAATGCAGATTTTGTACAGATTTCTCTCTCCCTTCTTTACTACTCTACTATATTCACAAGTAATTGTGAGTCAAATGAGAGATTTCTCTTGCTCGTGCATTACGCTAATATACACTTTGACTAGTCCCTCTACTCTAATGCCAGAACCGTCAATCACGGCTGATCAGACTTATTTAGACGTGAACACTTGCGCTCACTGTTTGAAACCAGACACCGGACACTGATTCTCCGCTTCGCCTGCGGTAGGCCTGAAATCTGTATCCATTGGCATTGGTCGAGTGTCACCGTTCAACTAACTAACTGAAGTGAAAGAAGCGTAGAAATTCTGGTCAGGAATCTTATTTCTTTGGGAAGATCTCTTCCGTGCGGACCTAGAAATTATTTGGCTAAGTGGATGAATTTGCCGGACAAAAACGGGGTTTAATTTTAACCCATCCTCGTCAGTTTCTCCACATTTCTCTACTCCAACCAACGATTCACATCGCTTGCCTTTTTATTCATTTTCCTTGGTTCGATAGAATTTTATTATTATACTCAGTGAGATAATAACTGTGAGACAAACACAAGATCACTAATCACAACGCACAACAAGACACAGGAACAAAAATAGGGGGACGAGAGAGAGTAAAGGGTTAATCACCAAAGCAGTGCTAATAAGACTAACTACTCACGTTGTTTGCATAGATTGGGTTTCAGAGTTTGTAATTGTTACATCATCGAATGATCAGAAAAGACATACACAGATCATCCTAAATACGACATCTTTTGGTGTTGCTTCCTTTCCGGATGCTGGTTGAACGCTGGAGATGCACTGCACATAAACGATTGTTGACGGGGATCCAATCGATAAGAGAGAACACAGCCCTGTTCCTGAGTACAATACCTACGTCGCAGTGACCTACAGAACGGGCTTTGGCGTAGCATGGCGTGCGGAGAAAAACCTCAAAGACAATCCCCGTGCAGCAGATATTAATCCACAAAGAGTCCATTGTACGCACTAGACACGCTTGTTAACCTACCTGAATCAGAGTCATCACGTTGAAGGCTGCAAGATTCAGTGATTGACGAGACTTTAGAATCTACAATCCAGTTTGTAGTAAATTACATTGCTATTTGGTAACGACCTTTGGCGAGTGACAAACAAGTTGTCTGAGGGAATGTTACGGGGTGGAAAAAGGGGTAAAGGGAGAGGGTTAGGTACGGAAGATAAAGATTTAAACAAAGGTTGGGATATATGAGCAGTAGCCAACTTATCACTACCCACCCCGCTCGATGCAATGGACAGCGCAGTGCTGATTATCATGCGCGACGACCGATTCAGTACGGAATTAATGGTACAGTCAATGACACAAGAAAAGTCTTGGAGGTCAAGCTGATCAGAGAAATCCAGGGTTATCAATCGCAAAACATTTCATGACAACTGAAAACATCGTTGGCTCACAATAGTCGATCAAGCCGTTATTGAGTGACATGAACCCCAGGATTTTGACGTTAAGCGAGACGATGCCAAGGAAGTTACGCAACCCAATCTTGTGCGCACAAAAGTTTCTTACACAATCAGTCCAATTACCATGGTACTGGTTTCCCACATCACCCTCTCCCCCGCTACCCTGATTATTGTCCGTTGTACCACTTTAGTTATCAAAACTTGCTTTTATAAACATCAGGTTGTTTTACGTTCTAGCGACTGAAAAGATTACAAGAAATGTTAACATCTCGCAGTATTTGTTTTCTCTCTGTTCTAACAAATGAAATAAGGGGGACCCAATGTTTCAAGTTTCTAAAAATATGATGCTTGCATTTTACATTCAGCATCACTTTTCTGTACAGAAGCCTGAGCAACAGTATAGGATGCATTTCTGAGCATGTATTAATCTAGTTTAACTAATTTATGTTTGTTATAACTGTGCATTATGAACACATGGTCGTGTGAAATTAATTGTAGCCCTTTCATGCAAACTGATCGAATAACTTCAACCCTATCTGAATGCATACGGATTAGGGGTAGTTTAAACAGCGTGACACACCTAGCTGCATAAACAGTCACTTATTATACTGTATTTTATGACAAGTCATTGAGAATGAAATTTTAATGCATATAAATGCAATGGAAATGCCTGTTATAACCAACAAAGAGCACTGGACAGCTGTTTCGTCCTGTTTAGGACTCGCCAGCAGTGCATGACTCGAACCGTAATTATTCGGGCTGCGATTTCAAACCCTTACCCTTAGGCTACGCGGTCGACGGTTATCACCTGGTTCGAATGGCTCAATCAATTTAGATGGTGAATGTTTAGATTAGCCCATTCGGTTTTTCACAGGCACTGTTGATGAAACCCATAAACAAAAATCATCAACGGTGCCTGGTGCCTGTGAAAAACCGAATGTGTTAATCCACACATTAATCATCTGAAATTTTAATATTTACTCACCGCGGTTTGCTAGCTCTACAGCGGACCGAGCAGTTTATAAAATGAATATAATTTAAGCTTTTTACTATTACTATTACCATAATCGCAAAATTTTCACTTTTCGTGCTCTGTATGACCGACTGCTAAGAGTATTTGTAAGTTGTAGTGCATCTGAGCCGGTAGACTCCGGTTTTCATTGAGGCATGTTCCATCTTTATCGTCTTCATCATTTCCTAAGCTATCATCTGTGGCTATAGGAGGTTGAAGCAGGTTCTATCAGTCATTCTCGAGGACAACCGCTCGGCAAGGTTAAAATTAACAAATACCTAAGAACCTTAGCCAAGTGCCACAGCGGCATACGAAGGCAGCTATGCCCAATTGAGGGGATGATATTTACTGCCTGACCCAATGATTGTAAAGATGGTCTATCCAACTAACGGGGTCACGCGGATCACTAGATTGGTTTGTACATCTATCAAATGGAGACTGGGTTCCTGGGGAAACATTGTCAACCACACACGAACGGTAGAGGCTTATCCTCGAAAACATCTTGGTGCAAATGGGTGGTGAGTTTCAAGAACCAAACTTCTATGAAACCTCATAATGCACTTGAAGCCACTTCAACCACTAGAGGTAATATATGTAACCATCACCATCATCCAAATCATCCAAATCATCATTGCAAAGCAAAGGAATAACAAGACTACTTTGTTTATTGATGCAGCTGTCCTGTAAAATGATTTCAATGTTTTGCGCCCTATGGGATATTAAGAAAGGACATTTTGATTCGGGATTGTTGAGGTTAATAGAACCCGGAGCACAACGGTAGCGCGTCAGAACAGCAGCAATTTTTAACAGGAGAATGCTTAACAAATTCAATCTCAGAGATTTATGGCAGAACTTTACGGTATTAATGCAAATAAATTATCTGATCCGATTCACTAAGAGAAAGACAAATCCATCTATCATCCTTAAACTTACTTCTCACCAATTACATATAACAGTGCGAACATTCTTCTGTCAGGCAGAGCAAGCGGCTAATTAGTAGGCCACCATGTAACAGAAAGGGATGAGAAGTTAGGCAGGGCTTGCACTTGCGATCTCCGATCTGGTGTCACGGTATCATTTCGACAGTCCATATTGTATTTTATCTTAAGTTTGTATATTTGTTCAACTTTACGTATTCAATAAAATGTTTTCTTGAGTGTTGCTAAAGCATCACTTGCAGAATCGCACCGGTTTAATGTATATATATATATATATATATATATATATATATATACCACCAATCTTTACAGATATGACGCCAACATAACCATGGGTGAACGAAAAAATATGGGTACAAAAGTGGGGGAAATAAAACAGTCAACTTCGGGAGTAACATTTTTTGTTTACTGCACGCCATTTTGAGTCTTGTTTTATCGTTTTTTGTTTATTTTTGGGATTGCAAACAGGAGAGGATACATTCACGCCACTAACTTTGGTTCGATGCCATATCCTTCAGTGTCTCCAGTCAAAGACGATCTGAATCTTTGGGGCCCAAGACGGGGAACCGGGAAACCCCAACGGAAGCCAGATCCGAGCACAATCTCTTTAACCCTATGAACTACGTCATAGCCTGCCCATCTCGCTGTTTCTTCCAACCTGGACCCATGTCTGGGAATAGTGCACGGTTTGGTAGACGTTGTTCACGCATTCGTAGAACGTGCCCTAGCCACCTAAGACGATGCAGTGAAATCATTTTTCTCAAAGGAAGACTACCTGATCCTAGCACCTGTCGTCCGACTTCATCGTTATTCACGCGATGCTCCCACCATACGCGGGCGGTGTTGCGCAGACAGCGGTTGTCGAAGACTGATAGTCGCTGGACGTGATCTGCTCGAAGAGGCCAGGTCTCGCAGTCATAGAGCAACACGGCGCGTACCACTACGCATTACACACGCTCTTTAAGTGAAAGAGATGTGTCGCGCCGGTGCGTTTCGTAGAACGTCATCTATGGCAAAGTTGAAGAGAAACGGAGAGATAGGGCAACCCTGTCGTACCCCACTGGTGACAAGAAATGAGGGTGAAAGTTCACCATAGGGCCTAACCTTCCCCGAGGTCTGGTGATAGAGCGCCTTTAGGAGCGAGACATACTTCTCGGGTACTCCGTATCTCCGCAAACACTTCCACAGTGAAGGGCAATTGATAGAGTCGAAAGCCGCCCTGGTGTCTAAAACACGACAATGGTTTGCCGTCTGTATGCGTGGCGGTGTTATAGTAGCTGATGGAGAGTGAAGATTTGATCTATGCATCCACGGCGTGCACGAAACCCGGCCTGCTCCTCGCGGATTTGCTTCTCA
>UZAN01050263.1:6301-20703 GCA_900618425.1 Echinostoma caproni
ACTTGGACTGCTCAAAAACACCGCAGCAAACTGAACTTCCTAATACCCAAGCTTTTAATGCTGATCAAACAGCACAGGATGGATGGAATGTGATATATGAGCTCAGCTAATAATATCAGATCAATGGCACGATCAACATTAGATTTTTGGTTATCAATTTTTCACCTAAACGGGGTTCGGTGTAGCACAGTTCAAACTTATGCACAGGAAGCTTTGGAGTCCACACGACTCAGAATGTTGGATTTACTTCATCATCACGAGCACCAGCATTGATGTGTATCACGTGACGAATCTGATATTTTGTGTTGACTTTGAGTTGGTCGAAATATGAAATTCTGAGTCTCCTTTATTCATTGCATTAAGACCGAAAGAAGTCACGTGTCGCGAGAGGTTAACATTTCGTTTATTCTTCTCAAACACAGAAGCACATTTTGTAGTACATTGGATTTATAAAACTCGTGGTGAACAGGCATGTACTTTTGGTGCACATCGGTTTTCAGCTCTGAACCACACATTCCCAGCTTCTCAGTTTCGACTTATGGCCTCTAAACATGGAATCGATTTGGATAAACGTATACGTGGTTAGCAATCCAGTTCTGTCTCTCACTGTATACCCGTTCACCTGCAGTTGCGATGACGCATACCTGGGCAGAACCAATCGTCAATTATCACAGTGTACAACTGAACACATTCCAAAGTGGTCGGTAAAGTCGATGGTTGGTTGAACTGTTTGGTACAATCCGAGATTTCTACTCACTATCCTGGCAACCAAGCCACCAGTCACTTCCCATTTTCCGTGAAGTTTATTTATTCGGTAAAATGGGCGCTTGCAGCTGAATTTCACGTGAACTTTTAACGGACTGAACGAGAAAAGACCTGTCCATGTGTGCTGTGCTCTGCACTCAACCGGTATCGCTCGTATAGATTTGTAGCGGTATAGTTGCTGCTCATGAGCGAGTTAGGATTCCACCGAATGCACTGATCATTTTCACACAGTTACCTCATATGGTTAATATTAAGTGCGTTTTCTACAACAACATAGCTTTGTGCTCTAGTGAAGTATAATTGCACAGTCTTTTTCAATCCCATGAACGGCCTCCGTAAACCTCAGAATAATAGTCGCGGAGGTAGGGCTGTCGGATTGGGGCTGGTCAGCATTCCCTTTTATCTCGTGCAATCTGTTCAACCGACCAAGCATCTCGAATAGCCTCTGCTTAGGCAATCCTACTCACTACTTTCTCGCGTTGCGAGGGTATTTTCCCACCTAATTGCGGGGATGAAAAGACAACATTGGAACACACAACTGGGTCAGTGAACCACTAGCAGTTGTTCTAGTGGAGCCGGCTAAAAACCCTGAGTTAAAACGAACCAAGCATTGGCTTACGAATCACACACACACACACACACACACACACACACGAATTTCCGGTTGTGGCAGTGATCAACTTCATCAGACATTGAGGTGTAATATTCACCTTAGACCTTTGACCCCGTCCGAAGGGCGTATGATTCGATGAACTGGACACCGGCCCCCAAAATGGATTGCGGTTTTCACATACCGCTCCGCTGCCTTCGGGGGGGGGTCAGACTTTGGCTGGTCGAAGACTCCGCCGGTTGTAAATTTCCCAAGAAAATTTGAATTCCCTTGGGGTCTGCGCAACCTGGTAGTATTTGAGTACTTGAGTTACAAGTAACTGTTTCTGCTTGCGCAGTTCCGGCTGCCTTGTTTTCAAGGCAGTCAGCTCCACACGCTGAAACAATCGAGACTTTTTCATGCGGAATTCAATACCAGCTCGGTTATCCACGGGAACCATAACCTGTTAGTTTTCATTCTATTTTTCAACTACTACTAGTAGTAGTAGTAAATAAAAATTGTGCAACACTATGCTGCCACTGCTGCTGTGTTCGTTATTCAATTGTTCAATATGCGATTTCCGGCTGTGGTTACCGGTAACCGTCGTTTGGCTACCACCAGTTGGGGTCAAAGATTCGACGAACGGAATGATTAGGCTATTATGTGAGCACTGTCACTGATGACAATCGAGAAGATACAGGATTACAACTGTTTGTCCACCAATGTTTCGCGTGAATGCCATTTTGATTTCATCTACCCTCTCTGGTTCTCTTTCCTTTGCACAACCGTATACCTACATTCAACTGACTGTTGACGTGTTGTTTTCCAACGTCTTCATGATTATCATCATTATCATTGTACAGCAAAATACAGTGAAGTAAACTTCACTGACCGCAGCCAAACTCGCAATGCATACAATATTAGTGGTAATATGTGAGACAGAAAGGGATTGGATCTGTTGGTGATAATTGACAAAGAGCACTGGTCAGCTATTTCATCCTGTGTTAGGGACTCATCAGCAGTGCGCGTGCCTTGTGTCCCCGCGTCAGGACTGGAACCGCGAACATATGGGCTGGGATTTCAGACACTTGTCCCTGAACCACACGTTCCAAACACTCACCGTCCAAAGGGATTTGACTTACTTTGAGGGAGCAGGAAGAAGGTAAACCACTATGGTCACCACACAGATAGTGCAGAATCGATCTCTCCGAACATACGGTTTCAAGCATTCTGGTCTGATAAAAAATGACAACAAGAACGCCACTGCTGTCGATTCACAGCCATGACCTGCAGTGTCTCCCAGCATCTGGTTACGGAGTCTTTTCAACCCAAACCCGGAAGACGAGAGACACCTAATGTACCTAACGGTTCTGTGCATTTGTTCATGCCTCGGTTCCACATCACCTTCACGTGGTTTCCTCCAACCTCGCGCGACTAGGAGCGAATAAGGCGTGGTGTGGCAGACGACAGCTAAACATACTCAACGCTTACGCAACCCCTTTGCTACTCGCATATCGTGTCAAAGAAAAATCAAATAACACAGGCAACCAGCAGTGAACGAATGCAAATAGATGAATAAAAGCACAGCCATACCCGGACTGAGATGAAGTTCTCCCCGAGGCTTATTCATCCTGGAAAGAATGGACCAAGATATAGATAACTGGAAACAAAGTAGTTTGGATGAATGTATGAAACCTCGTTTAAGCAGAAAGAAAGGAAGGAAGGAAGGATAAAATTTCACGTGATTTCTTACAGAAACTAACCGAGGAAACTCATCATGTAGTTGTTATTGTGGAAACGCGACTGTTTGTAAAACTTTCTGTAAATAATCTCTTGTTTATTACTCCACACTTTCTGCGTTACAGTTAGAATTCACTTTACTGTTTTTCGTTCCAACTCTGGTAAATGTAAGAGTTGTTCAACAAACTGACTACGCAAACGCACATTTCAAACAGATATGTGTGATGATCACTCGCACTTCAACTGTCTCAATGATACTCCCTAAATGTAGAGACATTTTTATACTTCAATTGTATTTTAACAAGAGATAAATATTAGGGATCAATTGATCTATTCTGAACTGAGTGTTTCTCAGCAATTCCATATGAATAAAATTATTTATCGATTTGTGATATTTTTAAACACCGCTTTTTTCGTGAATTCGCATAAAAATATGCGCCAACCACTCAAACATCCATATCACGTAATCATCTAGTAGACTTATTTCAATCCTTTTATTTCTTTATCTTCATCCGTCAGGGTAACCGTTTGCCGTAATGCTACATCCATTTTTGACCAATCGCTTCACACAAATCGGACAAGGTCACACAAAACATGAACCAATCCCAGCTAGATAATTCTCACCAATCAAAATCTGATTGGTCGCGGGTAAATCGAGCCTTAAGCTTTTAGGCGACTGGAACACATTGAACCCCCATGGTGGACCAACTGCTCTACATCGCGGAAACTTGCTCAATGACCTCATGCATCTTGTGGATTATCTAGTACAATTTTTTCACCGCATGTGTGTTTGAAAAAGTACAACTTCTAACCGGTAAGTGCTACTGAATTGGTCAAAATAAAGTAATATGATCGAAAATTTATCCGAATTGTGTTGGTTTATTCATTTTGTCATTTTGTTTCATGTGGCGACCATCAAAAGCCTACTCGTTACTCACCTCTGTGACTAAGACAACAGAATATTGGTTCCCAGTCTAACAGCATGACGTTTAGGATCATTTCAAGCTAGAGTCCGGTAACCATCCATTCAACCGATGTTTGTGTTCAACTAATCAAAGTACCTTCTAGTACGCTATGCGATCTTTATTGTGCATCTACAGTGATGTGGGAAATGTGTCAGATAAACTGTTGAATACTATAGATGAGCACATGTTTAGAACTGCAGTATTTACTCCTTTCGTTCGGACGGATAGGCATCTCTAAGGGGGGCATTTAAGAACGATCGTCTTCAATAGAAAATCGAAACCAGGTCCCAACCTAAGCAATGTGGGTAAATGATAATCAGTAAAGACAACCGGAACAGTCAGCTGATCAATGTTTTGGACCGAATCCGATATCCGTTGGCCTCGAATTTGAGATTCGGACGTCAGACTAGAATACAATAACTGTATATAATGCTCCTTTTATGTTCCATAGTATTTACGCACGTTACACTGTATGTTACTGTAGTAACTTCCGTAGGCATGAAGTCTACATTTCCGTTAAAAATATACAGGTTGGGGCAAGGGAGGAAATATAAAATAATATTCAAAAGGACTTTTATAACCCAAAGCTATTATTAAAGTCCGTGAAAACCTGTTCTTTGTTAACTGGAATACGTACTACTGAGGCCACAGTAGATTTACGCTGTACGTTTATCCGAGAGGGAACACAACGGTATTGGGATCTGGTTGACGGCTGGGAACAAGAGGAAGTTACATTTGTGTATAGCGGATGTGTAGAGTCGATAAGAATCTTATGTACAAACTTTTCACATGCATGCAAATCACGTTCGCATAGGTTAGTTACCAACACCTTCAGCGGGATTGAAGAGAAACGCCTAATGATGGTCAGTCCACGTCGAAGAGGTTTGAAATCTCTCTGTAGGAGATTGGAAAAAATATCAGGTGCACAGTAGAGTAAAACGAGAAAACACACTGGTACACGAGTTTGGAAATAATTGCTTGTTGAATACGAAGCTGACGACTTTGATGGGTATGAAAAGAAGGTAATCAAAACTGGCTGACGATGTGTTGAATGTGAGATGTCCAGTGAAGATTAGTATTAATAAAAAACCCCAAGGTTTTTAATACAGCTCACTCGGGATAGTGGTTCAGATCTAATCGATACCGGTTCAGATAGAAATGAAGAGCGTGATAATGTAAGTAGACATTCGAAACATTTGCACGGATTAGCAGGGAGACCAGATGTAGCGGTCGTAACGTCATGAAATTATCACCCCGGGGACGTGTGTTCGAATCCCACCACTCAGTGTGGGTTGATTGGCAGTCCCGTTTGCTTGGCTGCTGCTTCTCCCTTCCTGAAAATTGTATCTTTGTGCATTCAATAAAAGAAAGTAAAAAGTAAAAAAGTGAAAAAGAAAGAAAGTAAATTTTTGAAATTTATCCAAGTTATCAGAAAATTGTGAAAAATCAGAAGAATCGGAGATGGCCTGATATTAGCTTATTTGAAGAGAGAAGTAGGGGTGCTAGCAGAGAAGTTACTAATATACGTGGAAACTAAGTATGGGGAAAGAAATGCACCTTGAAGCACTCCACAGTTGTTCATCAATGATTGGGATTTCCTCCGACCTCATCTACTACCGTGAGTTCCCTCGGGGAGGTAATCGACAAGTCAAGCAAGTAACTACTTAGAAAAACCGAAGGTCTCTAGTTTCCAAAGAAAAAAGAATGGAACGAGGAATAGAACCAAAAGCAGATCAGTATTCCGGAAACACACAACGAACAGAGTCATTCAAGGATTTGTTAAATTTATGTTTATTTATGGCGCAAACATTAAATCAAATTTTATTGTATCAGCAGTATAGCATCTGGCCATTCGGGAGCTGTGCTCGTAAAGATGTTTCATTAGTATAGGCGTCCACGTTTACCGGTAGCATGTTCTGAGATTGTATTGGCATGGCGAAACTGATGGGACATTTTATTTTGATGGCAGAATCAATCATTCATTATACGGTATCTTAACGGACCTGAGTTACAGATTAGTTACCCAGATAACAAGGAGTCACTGGTGATTTTTCTCTAGAATTTCATTTTAAAACCTGAGCTGTTGTAAAAGTTGGAAAAAGGCGTTTTTGGGATGATGCATTCGAAATCCGTCGCTGTGGCAATCTCTCTTACTTGTTACGTGAAGCCAATCAGTCAAATCAGTGGATGTCTCTATTCCTAAAGATTGGAATAACTTTTCAAACTCCTACATTTAACCCGATGCATAATGCCCAACGAGATCGGACAGATTGTGCATTGCTCAGATATCGCAGTTTTCTCCCCTCCTCTCCCAAAAAAAAGATAAGAAGCTGCAAAGGTGATTATGTTCATGTTTAAACAGACCGCTCCTGAACATTTGGAAGAATATCACACATACTATTCAAAAAAGTTGTTACTGATTGTTTACTAATATTTTAGGGAATTCACTGTAAATCACGTGGAATCACCTTAAATTGATGGTCTCTGGTACATATCTCCCAATGGCACTAAATAATCAGATATCTAACATTTGCCCTTAACCCACAGCAGTTTGCTCATCCACGGAAAGCGAGGTTCAAGGATGGCAGCAGGCTTGTTGTGTGTGTGTGTGTGTCGATTCTCGTGCTGTGCATGTAAACCAACAACGACAACAATACAATTTTTTTTACTTTCTTCGAGTGATTACACAACGATACAATTTTCAACAAGCGGGAAGCGGCTAATAAAACAGCCACCATGCAACATACGATGCGAGACGGTGGCGGTGGTGGGATTCGAACTCCCACCCCCACCAACCGGGGTGATAATTTGATCAGGTTACCACAAAGGAGCCACCACGCGGCCCAAGAAAAGTAGAACATCAAGACGAATCTTTTGTAGTGAACCAAGTGTTTAATGCAACAATAGGTGCCCATGCAGCCACACGCACACACGGACGATATAAGTATGTTTATGTGTGTGTGTGTGTGTGTGTGTGAAGCTTTTGAGGTGTTTTTATACACATCGAAGATGAACCGTGGATTAGCAAACATATAATAGATCCTGAGAACAGGTTTTTCTGTGGATACTACTGAATTGACACCGACAACTTTTTGAGCACGAGTACCTATTGATCTTCTTCCTTTTCACTGTTATTGAATTAGTCAAGATGAGTTGAACTACAGTAATTTGGAAGCTACTAAACAACTTTTGTCTATTATGTTTGTTAAATAAATCTATACAGATTAGAAAAAATAAAATGATCAATATTGACATTTTAGATTGCACGTATTTGTTTGCATTTCTACGCCAGTAATACGAAGTTCTATCGTGGTCGATAAAAATGTCTCTTTTACTTCTTTTTTTCATTTATTGCATGTACAAATGTAGAATTAACACTGGGGAAGAGGGTTTCCTTCATACAAAAGCTGCCTAGGAAAACACAGAAATGAGTAATACGAGAAGCGGTGGGGTGGTTCGAACCCGAGACTTCCGGGTCATTACTTAGACGAACTTAATCATGTGGCCACCACTGACTGCATATTTCTGTTATTGTTCGACAACTCCGAACTTTGTGATGAAATCTCTTTTGGGACAAATGTACAACCAAATAATGCGCTTGAATGTTTTGTTTCATTGGTCCTATTGTATTGACAGCGAACTGCTACTGAAACAGTTACGGGGTCTGGCTTTTTCCATTCGTGATTGAATAAATAATTAATCTGAAATGGTCAGATGACACATTCCCAACATTAGTAATCTACAATGCCCTTTTGAGACCGGTGCGCTATGGTAAACACTGATGGGCAAGTTACTAAGGTTATCAAAATAGTGGCCCAGAAGTCCCGCATTCCAAACTCTCCAGTGCTGCCCAAACCACCATTTCCGTATTTTACCAGCTAGCCCTGTATGACCACGGCCCTCTCTTCTTGAAGTTTGATTGTACATTTATTCAATAAATAAAAGAACGAAATAAAACGATATTTTACATCGATTTCATGGAAATATTTTACGATAGTAAGCTTGGATTAGCCCATTCGATTGGCATCAGGCACTCTTGATGGTTTTGGGTGTATTGACGAGTCCCAAACAGGACGAAACAGCTATCCAGCTCTCTTTGTCGGTTATCAGAAACATGTTCATCGCATGGAAACGTGTAGAAATTAGCCTCCAACCCGAACATGATTGTTCTTAGGAACATATAAGAATGAAAACTGGGACCAGTTGCGCAAAGATAACCTGTGGTTAAGTTCTAGCGTGGGTTGCGGTTTTGCATTCACGACGTAGTCGGGATAAATTTATTCAACGAAAGATTTTTACAACATCTGATCCCAGATTCCTTGGAATGGAACAATCGACACAAAATGTCGCTCATATCTGATTGCGACAGGAGGCGCTTGCGTGTGTGCACATGTGTATGTGTACGTTTATATGCGTGTGTGTGTGTGTGTAGGTGTGGACAACGCTCTTGCAAGCTGACTGTGTCTTTTGTGACGGACCGTAACATCGGTCATGTGCATTTTCTCGGTTGTACGTAAAGAATAACTTGATCGATACACTCACTGTTCATGAAACATTATATATTGCCCTGTACAATTCCGATAGTAATTGCAATAAAGTTTAACAATAATACCAAAAATTCGAGAAGAAACGATCCTTCAAACGTGGATCTACCTATCTATTCAGCAACAACTCAGTAGCGCTGTTAGGTCATCTGGAGTTGTGGGGCAAGCTGTTTAAAAACAAAGCAGACTATGATAGACCAATGCGATGTAAGACAATGTCACTCATCAAAACTAGGTGTGATCTGATTACTACTTATTTGACTGACAGACAACAGTTTGAGTTGTAAAACAAAAACAGAACATTGAAATCTGTTGCATTTTGAACTTTACCGACTTCAACAAGCGTGCGCGCACACCCATAGACCAGCTGAGTGTGCACCAAACTTGATTTATAGCTGTTGAGTTTCTCAATTTTCCTAATGTTAGAAGTGGTTGAACCAGCTGCAACCTAATTCGTATGCAGTATACCGTGCACAAAAAGATGGCTGTGAATTAACGGTTTGAGTATCAGGAACAAGTATTAACAAATTTCAATAATTTGTTCGGTTTTCGTAGCTTAGATGAACTGAATTCCATTTGGCCTGTTCCCCGAGCTATTGGCAATTTGTTTGAAAACGTTTTATCATCACCAGACGAGGTGACATCATCAGTGCTTCACTTCAGTGCTACTTCATAGGTACTGATGATGTCACCTCGGCTGGTGATGATGATGAAATGTTTGCAAACAAATTGCCAATAGCTCGGCAAACAGGTGAAATGGAAGTAATAAGTATATCATTGAAGTCTGGTAAACTTTCCTTGCGATAATGCGGATTCACATGTTATGGTTGGATAAGAAACTTATATATATATATGTAGGAATTTGTGTCAGCTCCACAGGAGTGTGCTCGGAAAAACGTAAGCATTCCATTATCAACGAATGGTTTCAGCAAACTCGGTTTAAGACAAACAATGGTGAGAACTCATGTTATGGTGTTTGTTATGATCTAGTGTATGCAGTCTTTGAGGTCCAATGTCAGTTTGCACAAACAATAACTAGGCACTTTTGTGCGCCGGATTTGATTGCTATATTTTGGCTGCCCATTTGGACAAAAAAAAGAAGGATGAGGATCGAAAAGATGAAAGATTTGTCGAAGAGAAAATGTAGAATTTCGGTAGACAAATATCGCAAAGAATTTGAGAAGATGCATGGACGCCTTTGTTTACAACACTCAACGTCTTTAACCACCGATGACAAGGATCCCCAATCGAGGAAGCCTAACACAGTCTATGTGAACAAGTATCGTGGTCAGGGTTTTCACACCCTCATGTCAACTTTGAATTGGACTACTCTTTACCTATTTCCAATCCTAATGTTAGACGATCATGATTATGACCTTGGGGAATGATTCGCCGAAGACAGACAGCTATGCCAGCAGTCATTAAAGTTCAGTAATCATTTTTTGTGATGATATAGACAATGATGTGCTAAGGGCAATCGGTTCCGTACATTCCAAATACGAACACCATGAATAATGTGAAATTTCTGACGTTCATACGAAAATCACATTTTCTACCGCTTCTACTGAATTCTTTTTGGCAAGTTAATGGTTTTATAGAATTTATTCATCTATGAGGTTACGGAAGATTCAACGGTGGGACAATTGTCACCCTATACAGTTCAGAGCATAACATGCTTACAAATAGGTTCATTTTGGATTCCCTAATTAAAATAGTTACTGAAAGATACAGGTGCATCGGGAATTCTCGTACACCAACTACTCCGGTTCGCAAACGGCTCAAGTCGAATTCTCAGTCTAAGTGCTGTAATAGTGTAGTTCTAGTGTATTATTGTGTGACTGTGTCTGCCAATCGCATCAATTAAGCTGTCCCCAGACCATCTCACTGCTATCTACGTTGCATTCAACACGTAGATGCTCGCACGCTCGTGCACAAATCAAACGGAAACTGTGCAATATGCATCTGTGCAAGCAGAACTGCAGGCTAATGATCTGTAACTTTTAAATACCGGTTGTCTGCAGCCCTAAAACTGACTACTTGATGTACGAGAATTCCGGATTCCCTTGTACACCTCATCAATCTAGTGAAATTCAGATCAAATTGACGGAGCTACAAAAATGCTCTATCGGTTCTTGTATTTTCCATATGTCTATTGGCCCGAATGGTATTGGTTGTATGGATTGTACAAAAGTGAAAATTCTGTACCTGTGTGCGGCCTTCTCCTATTCAAGTCCACAAGTTTCTCGTCATTGAACTGCATAGTAATCCGTGATCAAACACATGAACCTAACCTGAATATGGTATTTTGCCCCGATGTACTAGATTTCCGCCTACTGGTTCTGTGACATACGGTAGCTGAAACACGGAGTGATTATGGTTATAACATTGTTAGACAGACAGACGTTCTGACCATTTGTGATGGGCATTAAGTGGACGTACCAGGTTGTCTGAACCGGATTTTAGGCACCCCGGCCTAGCCCCCCCCCGCTCCCCCGGGTTAGTCAGACAAAACCGCAGTGCACAATTACGGACTGATGATTATATCATGGCTATTTGCCGTGCTTTTTTTGCCCACGCGAGTATATAATAAGGAACAATAGAAGAAGTCTACCAATCAAGTTGGTGTGATTTTTGCTCCCCAAAAAATCATATCTTTTCTATCTCAGTAATGATCGTATGAAGAAATAATTAGTCCTTTCTCACCTCCTGATCCTCATCCTCTCAGGCGAGTTGTGTATTCGTGACAGATTGAGCGAGTGAGGGAGGTTGGGTGGGGAACCCAATCCGTTCCAATGTCAGCTATTGCCTCAGGGCTGAATACGTTCTGTTCATAATTGTTCGCCCGCAATTACCTCACTGTACTCGGGAGGAAAACCGACCATAAAAACAGAGGCAAGATGCAAACTTTCCCAAGTACGCAAACGTGATTTTAGTAGCAGGAGTAGCAGCAGCCGGTATGTCTATTCATCGATTATTCACAAAACGATCGGATCGTGAACTCAGATCCGGAGAGCATTTTCCTAGCACAGTTGACAGCACTTAAAAACAGTCCTCTTTCAGGACTCTCCCCACCAATGAAACATGATCCATATGACTGGTGAAAGATTGAAATATAGGAAACTATAGATGATGAAAGCTAATGTGTACAAACTCATTCAATGTAGGCTTGGTTTTTATCGTTAACTTCTAGATTGTGAAACCCATTTAGTTCCGATTACAAGTAGCTGAAAAGAAAAGGTGAATGGAACCAGGGAACTACCATCTGATCCTGAGTGATTTTTGCTGTCCTCAAACGCTTGCGGAACATTCATAGGACATTCGCACGAGAGAACAAAGATTTTTTTCGTTCCCTGTTTTTTATACTATGTCACACGTTAGTTTTCCTACGCTGCACAGTTTCATTAGTAGTGGAATTTTTATTGATAAATTAGATAACAGTTTCTCAACCCCAATCGACGTGGTGTTTAAACCTTAGTTCTTAGAGAATTAAATGTACCGGGTCATTTCAAGTTCACTGAGGTCATGTACTTCCAGTTTTTTTCGACTAAACGGTGAGTTTAGATAAATATTAGATTAAAATGCACACTAATTATGGTTTCATTTGACTCTGTCGTGGAACGGAACAATAAATCCACCAATTGACTTTGTCCGCCTAGATTCCGATTTTCTCAATACAGTAGCTACAATAGCTAGATGCTCGTTTTAGTCATTCATTATCGCCTGGTGTTTTCTACAACAGATTCCCACAAGTCTTGTTCCAGCGATTCCCAAGTCAAATATTTGTCTCTGAGTAGAAACTTTCTATCGTTTTGTTACCTAACCTAGTTAACCCCGCGACCGCATGTTGACTCAAAGCTAAGCAGTCTACATGTTACCATTCGAATGACTGAGCCGCAGACACAGTAAACATTGACAACAAATTTGTAGTGAACTACCGGGGCCAGTTGAATAACTGCTGTTGTTGTTGCTTTTGCTGTTGCTGTTGCTGCTGCTGTTGCAAATAATGTGTTTCCAGGTCCACAGTTAGGTTCCGGTAATGAATGAACATCTACGAAGTTTTGCTCACAATTTTCATAATTTTCACCTTGTCTTGAAATAACCTACTTTTGTATTTTGTGTGTTTCTAAGTTTGTATGACTTGTGTAAGCTTATATGCTTACATTTCAGTTAAACTGTGCACGGTTCGTCACGACGCGGAATAAAATATACAGTTTCATACAACCTATAAAGTAAAACATGTCGCTGAAGTTTGTTTTTCATGTGCAGCGCTTCTGATGTAATTCACTTGAGAACTATTCCGTTTTTGGTTAGGAGTCAGGCCAGATAGGGTACAGGGAAATTCTCATAATTGATATTACGAGAAGATTGATGCCGAAATGAGAAGCGCGTGGACGGATGGGAAAGACAAGATGATAGATCGGGATGCAGTGGATGAAGAGGATCATCTAAAATCTAATGGGCAAATTTAACACAAGAGTTGATGTGTGACCACTAATGAGTTTTGTGATCGATTAATTGAGATTGAGATTAATGATTCACGACTGATTATCAGCAAACTTCGACGAATTGTTTTGCAGTCTTGTTTTAAAAGACCGGGAGACACTACAGGGGAACAATAGAGAGAGCATAGAACGGATCAACTCATTGGTGAACGAAAGAGGATAGGACTGATTGTGGGGTTCAGAATTGCCTCAGTTTGCGTAACTGAAAACCAAGGCGTCTCGTGTTGATAGAGAGCTAAACCGGTCATTCCACACAGGGAGTACCTTCCATTCACTCAAAGACATGCAGACACACACACAAAAAACACACGTGTTCAGGTCCGTTTTTATAATTCATTTCGTTGTGTCTGTAGACACCCATATAGTTGACATGTGAGAAGAAGAGGGTGAACTGATTTGGGTCAACCTCCGAGTACAGAACCCGAATAAAGACACGGAATAGATGTAATAATACCACGGCTTTTGACAGTGGATTCAACCATAGATCAGGCTGATACTAAATATGTCAACAGAAAAGTCAAGACTGTTTATTTAATCATGCTAGGTCATGACCGGATCACCAGTCGCAATGTTTTTTTTAACTAGCACATTCCAAGACAATCAGTCTATCCGGTGTGACACGGGTAACCATATTGCCCCTCAGCTACCACCATCACTCTTCGTTTTTTTCTGGGAACCTTTTCATCCGTTCATTTCCTGCTTTGAGACCCGGAACAAAAATCTCATTTAGGCACCGCTCACAATGCGTTCTATAACCTCAACTCGGATTCGGCCTGTGTG
Source organism: Echinostoma caproni (assembly GCA_900618425.1). Lineage (NCBI taxonomy): Eukaryota > Metazoa > Platyhelminthes > Trematoda > Plagiorchiida > Echinostomatidae > Echinostoma > Echinostoma caproni. The sequence goes on from UZAN01050263.1 coordinate 20,187, forward strand.
TTGTAGCACTGTGAGTTCTTGGTAAAAGTAAAAGTAATGTAAACCCAGTTTCCAGTATCATATCAAAGCACAATAAACAATTATTTTTCACTTACAATCAAAGATTTCACAATTAACATGTTGGGGTATATGTAACCGGACGAGAAATCCAGTAGGCACCTCATATATATCATATGTGTGTGCATTTCTAATTGGGCAACCAAACAGGAAATGAAAGGCAATAAATACTTTGCAATTGCAGATTTGGTGTAACTTTCGAGTAAACAAAGAATCAGCTGATGCGGATAGAAACTCAGCGCTGAAGTTTGACCGATTGGAACGGATTGAGCATGGAATATAATAAACAAAACAGAAAGTGCTTGGCTGCGCGCAAATGTCGTAGTGGCAGTGGTTGTGGTTATGGTGGTGGTGGTGGTGGTGTTGAGGGTGGTGGTGGTAGTGATGATGGTGGTGGTGATGGTGGTGGTGGTGGTGTTGAGGGTGGTGGTGGTAGTGATGATGGTAGTGGTGGTGGTGG
>UZAN01050264.1:0-18958 GCA_900618425.1 Echinostoma caproni
TAAGGAAAATTATGACACGGTCGGGGATTTTCTCGCCACGTGTACTGCAATAAAAACAGATTATGCTTCGCTTGGTGGCATTCACAATTGTTCCTTCAATAACCATAAAACAAGTCAATTATGAAACTTGAGATAATCTATTCCAAAGCGCTTGATTTCTATTTGCCCAAACTACTGTGGCATTTGCACAACGCGCTGATTTTTCCATTTGTTGTTTCAGACAATAAAGGATTATTTACTTAACCCATTCGTTGCAGCGAGACCCTTCGTCATCTTGATGGTTTCGTTGACTGCTGATATGGACTAACGTTTTACCGTCCGATCTCTTTCGCACTCAAGTATTTCAAGGACTAAAAGACCGAGATGGATTCGACATAACAAACTGATGTATACGCGAAGACTCAACTGCATTTGTGGATGACTTTGCTTCAGCCCAGGACGCATTTGCAATAATGAGAGTTAGAAATTCTCCGGTTCCTTGACTTATATTTTTGCTGTACCATCCAATTTATTTTTTATTCTGTCTGCTCTATTGAAACGATATACTACAACCATGATGCATTCCAACATCTGTTTAATTCTTTGTCATCTATAGTCAACACTGACCATTAGAGATGAACTTTCGTTCTGCGGTTTTGATTTCATCTCTTCCTCTGACCCGTGAAATTCCATCACTCGGTAAAGCTCGTTACCACCGAATAACTTGCAGATTTTGAAGCCTCGTAAACATTTGAATATGAGGGTCTTCGAAGAAGATCCCAATCTGTCAGGATCAACGTAGGAAAAGATGGCATCTGCAACGTCAGCTCAAGAAAAGCCTCGAGAAAGATCGCAAAAACTGGTCGGTCAGAATAGCTAGTGAAATGGAAGTAGCCTCTGCATCAAGGGATAGTCAAAGGCCCCTGATATGCAGCACCGGAGGTCGTCGCATATCGATCAGCAAAACTGTTTGCGATAAAAGTACACAGTGTTCACGTTAAAGAATGACGATCGCATCGCCGTATGAAGAGAGTATTTTAGTGAACAGTTCAACCAGTCTGGTGTTAGCGCGATCATTACGACGATTGTAACGGCAACTACGTGGAAGGTAAAATCTGAGTGCTACAGTAGTACAAAAACCAGGTTGTATTCCACCGTTCGAATGAGAAAGCAGTGACCAAACGCGATTCTATCCATTGTACTAAACCGAAGTGTGACTCTCACAGCGACTTGACACGAGATTCATATGCAATTTTTCGTAGCAAAGGCGTTCCCTTCCACGGTGGGCTGGATTGACAACATTTTTGACCTTGAGAAAGAAATAGCATTAACGGCGCAAATCACCGTACAACACGTGTATGCAAGAGCATGGCAAAGGTGTTGACTTCTGTGATACTTTGTTGCCTGACACCCTTAAGGGAGAGAAACGTCCGTGGACGGTAAGCCGGATTCCGACCAGGTCACCCTGCGTGAAAACTTCGAATGACGTCACACACATCGTCGGCCAACAATCGCAGTGTTTGTTGGCCAAACAGGAGCCCTCGACTGAGTTGACTGCAAAACCCTAATCGGTTCTCTACTTCGTAAAGGAATGTCACAGAAGCATGCAAACCTATTGAGATCAGTGAACTTGCATACTTCTACGTCTACGGTGGGCTAAGCAAGTCGTTCGAAACCAGGAGTGGTGTTCGTCAAGGGCGCCCTATTCGGCCATTCCTTTTCGATTTTGTCGCCAATGAAATACTAAAGAACGCACTAAGTGGTCTCCCAAATGTTGGTATTGAATGGGCAGCTGAAGAAATGCTGTGCGATTTAGAGTACACTGACAACATCGTTTGTCTGTTCGAATGCAATGAAAATGTGTAAAGCGGCTTTGACAGACATTCAAGTGCTATAACTCCCTTTGGTATGCGCTCTGCACTTTTCAAGGGCAAAGTGATAGTACAAGATTGGGTGTCGTCTACCCGACTTGGATGGTCAGGAATTAGTCATAGGATATTGTTTCTTCTGCTCAGATAGTTGCATGACAAACGACGGTAGCATAATAAAGGAGGAAACCAACAGTATTCCCTAGGCACCAGCAGTGTATGGAGGACTGAAACGCCTTTGGCGCCGACGTGTTGTTTCATTGAAGCTGAAAGGTCGCGTATACTGCACCACTGTGCAGTCAGTTCTGCTCTGCAGTTGCGAGACACTAAATTTGGGTGTGGAAGGGATTTTTCGTCTAGAATTCTTTGACTGTCGATGTTTACGTAGTTTGGCGCCGCTTTGATGGGGCGAGTGTGTAAGCTACACTACGGTAAGCCGTAGGGTGTCTGGTGATGAATTGGTGGAGAATTGGTTATCACATCGAATTCAGATTAGTAGGCTTCGCTGGTTGGTGCACGTATTTCGCGTACCCAGTTGTTCCCTATCGCACCGCGCCTTATTTGCATTTGCGGCTCCAGGTTGGAAGAAACCGCTTGGAGGTCAACAGATGACGTAGAAACGAGACTTGAATAAACGCACAGCGATTAGGTGGAGTATTTATATCCCGTCTTTCAGGTTGAGGTCCAAGAGGCGACGGTGATCGAGTAGTAGGTTGGTCAAATGAATCACCTGAAGGTCCTGAGTTCAAGCCCCACCATTGCCTCCCATCTTTCTACTATCGGTATTTCCCCAGGAAACATGTGTATGGTTTGAAAGTTTATTGAACATTTCTGTAGTTAATAAACAAAAAAGAAAGCAAAAAATTTATTATTACATTATTAAGGGACACTTAAGAATATGGCTGCTAAACAACAGCAGCAGCGTTTTTGGCTGCCACTTCCTATCAGACTGAAATGTTTGAGAAGGTATGTAAGCGTAGTTGAGCTATGTACTTTGTGTATTGACCAAAGAGATTCATTTTCTTTGTCTCCTTCCAATGGGACTCAGTCCTAATCTGTCTTGTATATTATCGCTTGCTTTGTATACGTTGTGAGCTTTACAGTGATCGGCGAAATTCGCTTCACTGTTCTCCGCTGTACTATCTCTTGTTTCTTTGGTTTTGATCCTACCCATACATGAGGCGACAATAATTACATTACTGGCCTCTAAGATGAACGGTGAACATGATGATGAACATGATATCGCGAAAGTGTTATTGCCAACAAGTCCCGGTGTTAGACTCATGATTCGTAACTAAGTCTTCATTGTCATACCTTGTATGGGATCAACAAGCCGGCATAGAAAACACTGCATATTATGAGGAAAAACAGCAAATACTGAAGTGAAGCGCATTGTCTGCTTGCACACAAGTGATTGACCACCACGAAATGAATTAATCACTTGGGCTGAGGCAATCATAGGCTGTGACAGTGACCGGATAGGATGCCGTCGTTTCGCTGGGGTTAAAGGATACAAAGATAGGTGTGGTAGAAATATCATATACACGTCACACAGAGAGGATGAAATGGTATATCCGGGTCGGTGAACCAATGGCATTCTGCGGCGCAAAAACCTCTGATCAAAACCCCAATTCGANGCCCCAATCGCATTTTCCCGGCTTTGACAGAGCTACCGACCTGATCAGGCACCTCGGGCACTTGACTCCATCCAAATGGTGAGTGAACCGATCCCCAATAGACTGCAGACTCTAGCATCCGTCTTGCTGCGTTACAGGTGACGCATATGCCAACACCGCTCTGCAATTTGGTCACCTAGATGGTATTACGCCTTCGCGACTCATGAAAAACCTTATGTTGCGAAAGGCAGCCAATTTTTATATAATTGGTAGTGTAAAGTAAAGTGCAAAGTGTAAAGTAAAAGCATTGGTCAATTGGAGGGATAAGATGATTTTTCTTAATCGAAGGCAAGACAGTATACTGAGGTGATTAAAAAGGAGATTAATCCGGAAAAGCATATGATAGATAATAGATAAGAAAACGGGATACAATGGAGTACGAGGAAGCCCTCCAAAGGAAGTGCATGTGTATGCAGATCAGGGACAAAATAAATTGATCGCAACATTTACGAAACGCGAGTAAGACTCGAATAAGACAATCGCAAATTGAAAACTGTACGGCACGCTTAGACACGGAGCGGAAAGCAAAATCCGACTGCCAGTTTACACTTTTCACTGCCTTACATATTCAGTAGTCTGTCACTCAGGTTTTATTGTGTTGTCTTCTTTGTTTGCGACCGACTCACGTGTTAGTGTCATGCCCAAATCCAGACATTTCCGATACCGGCAATGCGGACACTTGCCCCTACCGGGACCTTCTACTCGACACTGACCACCCATCGGGCAAACAGATTCAGCCGGGGAAGGTCCGCCAGCTTCCGAGTTCCGATAGCGTGCGGCGGTGTGACGCATGAAGAATTTCTGTGGGACGATAGAAAAAGGACAGGAACAAAGAGGGAGAAACATAAATTAAACGTGGGCAGCAAATCCCATTTCTAAAGTGGCGCATTGTACAAAAAAATCATTTTCTCTCTTCTCTAAAGGTCTTTGTCGAGTAAACAAACAGTGAGATCATACAAATAAACAGACTGCGGCACAATCGAGAAATTTCAGAGGAAAAGGAAAAAAAAACTTCAACTTTTAGATGCGATAATTTTGTCTTCTAGCCATCCTAAAGGATTCAACCAGTACAAAAGCCAACCTCGTATAAAAGTGATTAAAGCGAATCCATGTGATGTAAAAGAAGGGACTGAAGAATGGGAACTGGCTAAACCAAGTAGTGCCTCGAGCGCCAAATTAGAACACATTTCACCTAGACCTGACCTTTAATCGAAGTTGGAAGGTAACCGGAGTTAGGATTTTGCGCGAGCTCATCACGACGAGACTGCACCTTGACTTGGTATGACGGCTTGCGTGCCTCCAGGACCCTGCCAGCTATACCGGATTGCTCTTTACAGCCACAGATCCAATCTTACCTGAAAGGTCAATGGGTAGAGGCCAGACGAAGCTCACACTCATTGAGCCAGCTGTTTGGGCACCTGGCTTCCCTTGTTTATCCACACTCGCCCTGTAGAGGTCACTCTAGTAAATAAACACGGGGAGGGACAGTTTAGCTGAGGCTTCCTCTCGACGAATGGAGGTTTTCGCACTTCACAGCTACCGCCCGCCGAAGCTGAGCAGCCCTCGGCCAATAAAGTACTGTCCCGTCCACGTTCTGCCTGTCTCATTGGGTGCAAGGGCCAATCCCGAAGAGCGGACCGACAATCAACGCACCAGCAAAAAATACACTGAACCGAAACCCGAAGGCCTTGCGTGACTGGTCTCTAGAAGTTTCCACACGGGTGCTTCGATCACGCTCCGCATTGGATCTACGCCCCACTGCTTTGTGGGTCAGACATTTGAGTCGAAGGCTCCGGTTAGAGTTCCTGAAGAAAAAGAAAAACCCTCGACGGTGTGGTCTGCCGCGAAGCATGTTTTGCCCTACAGTATCAGGTACCCATTTGGATATCCCTGGTTCTCATGTGTCCGTTTTCTCTTCGCGCTCGCAAATCTTGAGAGATACCTCTTGTTTGCGCCATCCATGAGATATCACTCATCGTTCAATTGGTGAGATCAACCACTCAGAAACTGTCAGATTTTTGAAACCAAAATCTCCCTTCACTTAGCCGCGTTTAATTTATATTTGTATAAGTTTTGAAAGCGTAATATGCTTCCATTTCAGTTACAAAATTTAATTTGATATCCACACACAATCAGGTCGGTTAAATATTGCTTTAGCTGGAACTCTTAACACTTTTAATTCATATATATGTTGTCTCCAAAAAACGCATACACGATCGAACTTCAATCAAGGTCTTGCGATCTCCAGATCCGACCTCATCCTCACGTTACCCTGTCCGTGCGTCAGGCGATTCGGCACCCGAAGCTCGTGATATTACTGGTGTTGGGATTTCGCCAAGTGTCAAGGCCGAGCGTTCACTTCTCGACGGGATTCCAGTTAGTAGCCGCATTTCGCTGTACGTATGGATTGTTCAGTTCGGGTCAACAGCTACAGAAGGAAACGTCGGTGGTTATTGGTTGCGCCGGAATATGCACTGACCGACTGCAGTGCACCAGAAACGAAGGACGGATTCTACATGGAATTCTCTTAACTGCTCCAGTGTTCGATGAGTGGACATCTGGAGACTTCACTCCTCAGATGGGATCCCTGGACGAATGAGAAAGGATTCCTGATGGTTCAAGTGAGATTCCAGCTAACCAGACAGACAACGAAGAACGCCTAGTGTAATTTTAGGCTAACCACGGACTGTTGCTGTGAAAGAACAGAAAACGAAACCGCCTAAGACTGAGACCGCCCACCTCTTCACAGCACTGAACTTGAATCAACCACATTCCCATCAGTTACCGCTGAAGGGGGTCCACGGAATACTGCCGCTCTCACTGGTCAACCACGTTTTGTTACGAGCCAAGTTCTCTTTGCGCCTGTCAAACAGCCACATAAAAGCCACCGACAACAGATCCCCACGGTACAACGTCAGAGATTGCTGCAAATCAGCCTTCGATGCGGAAATCTAAGATCGCCTGTGAGTTCAACCACCATCCAAAGGACTCAACGAACATCGGAAGCGAATCAAAGAAGCTATACTGATATGGATAATAACAACGTCCGACTCTGACGCAGGCTCGAAACACAAACGATGGATCTCATCGACCTCGCATGCCCTGCTAGACGGTGCAGAACCAGTCCTCCTGGTTCTAAGTATGACAGCGCGCAAATCCCCAAATACCAGCTCATCAAGAGTCTGAGGAATGACCGGCAGCAGTGGTGGGTAGGAAAGTGTAAAGTGATGAAGAAAGCTGCGGCTATCGGTAGTTGTCGCAATCTTTTTCATTTCATTAGAAGTACGGATTCAAGGAAAGTAGACGTGAGATAATCAAGGAGTCTGACGGCACACGGATTCATCATCAGCAACGCCGTCTTGAACGTTGGGTGGAGCATTTTAAGGCACAGCTCAGCTGGCCTCCGTCGACACTAGACTTCCCTACATATACTTCAACTGGGCAAATGCTACCAGTTGACATCAGTCCTCCATCTGCAATGGAGATTACCCGGGAAGAGAATTATCTCAAAAGGCATAGGGCTTTTGGTCCGAGCGGACTGTCCCCATCGGTTTTTATGGATAGAGGTTCAGCCTTGATTTCAGAGTTGACGAAACTCCTGGGCTCAGAGTGGATGAGTGAGGAGGTTCTAACTGAATGGTCTTAATCGGTCATTATACCGATTTACAAGAAAGGTGACGGGTCCTTTTGTGGAAACCACAGAGGAATTGGTTCAATCAACATTGCCTCTAAACTCCTCGCTTGCATCATACTCCGCCGATTGTCTGCCGCACGTGAACGGTACTCGTGTGACAATCAGACTGGTTTTAGACCTAGTCGAGGTTGTATCGACCACATCTTCACTCTTCGTCAAACTCTGGAACACCGACATTCTTTTCTTAGACTCACCATCTCTGTCTTCCTCGATCCGAAAGCGGCTTTCGACTCAGTCGACCGCTCCGAACTCTGACACTGCCCTTCCCTGCAGGGTGTGCCCGAGGAGTTGTGGACAGTACTACGATCCCTTAATGGCCGAAGCTGAGTCCGAGCTTACAGCACTTTTTCGAGGTTAATGGCATCAATTTACTCCCAGGTGGCAGGCTGTCTGATCTAGAGTATGCGGATGATATCGTGTTACTAAGTGAAGATCCAGTTAAGTTGCAAGCTTTTCTGCATAGTTTGAGTGCCAGCGTAGCCATGTTCGGTATGCGTTTTGCACCTTCAAAGTGTAAAATGTTATGCTCGGGTTCGGGTTGCATCCTTTTGAGCGCTCACTTTGGAGGCCGACGGAAGACCATTTCAGGTCTCTTGGCCCAGTTTCCGCAAATTCCACTCGGATTCACCTAGGTACTTGCCTATTATTGGGGTTTTGTTTTTTCTAACTCCCTGCGCGATAGACCGTTTTTAGTTTGATTTGCAGATTCGGGACCACTAACCTCAGGATATCTTTTACCCGATGACTGTCTACTTCCAGGTAGGCTTTAGATTCCCTGATATTTGGTTTCTCTCTCTCGAGGATTGGTACGGAGTTTGGTTTGTAAGGTTTTCTCCCCCCCCCCCCAGTGATCTTGGTANTTTCCCCCCCCCCCCCCAGTGATCTTGGTATGATTTACTTCTGTTTTCAATTTCTACAGTTCGTTCTCTGTCAGCAGTAGACTATAGTCTAAAGGCTTTAGTCCATCCTTGATGGTGTGAGACTTTTTCGATCTCCGTTTTGGTTGTTTATTCGCAGCCTTGCGTTTTGGTTGACTTTTGACCAGCTGTGGTCTTTGCACCACCTCTCGGGTGATGCTATTGCCACCCGTGTTGTTGCAGTCTGCGCGAATGAATGAAAATTTAGCTAACAGCTTCTCATACATAGAGTTTTGTGGGGGTCGCACACCCATTCGAGTGCGCATATATTCTATTATCTAACTTCTCAAAAACGATCGGTAGAACTTACTGTTAAGCTTGTTGTACTGGTCTTCCATCGTAACTTAGTAGCAGTTTACAGAGAACAAATTTCACGCAACTGAATCGAACGTACCGCTAAGGCTATGTTAGAGTTTAGGTGAGCCCCCTATATATCTTGAGTGCCCTTTCAAATCACAGTGGTCGAAGGTCTGATCGATACAGACAGTGGTTTAATCACGGTTCTTGAGACTTTTACTTCGTAAACCTAGTTCATTCAGTGTCCTACTTTACCTAAGTTGCCCATGTTTTAAGTGGCCTCCAAGGCCGGCAGCTCCATCGTCAAACTGAAGAGTCGAACGCGTGTTTTGAAAATTCGTTAGCTGCCGTGGGTGCGACCTGACGACTACGGGAGACGGTGGTGAATCAGTGGGATTGAACCGTACTTGTTCACGGCTACTCATTGACTGTTGGCAGTCTCCTATCCGTGACTTGGGAATGCGCATAGTAGCAGACAGCTCTGCTGTATGAGGAGCCCAAAATTACGTCCGGAGTTTTGGGCGAGCACTCCATAGTCTCAAGTAAATAGAACCACATTCTTTGTACATCAGTTTGATCAATCGTCGTTTGTGAATATCCCTCTTATATAGTAAAATGATCATTTCATGCGTTTGTAATATGCGGTAGTGATGTGGGAGCATCCAACGTGGATTGTGAAAACAATCAAATATCTGCTGTTAAATTGAGGAAATACGATCACAATCTTTTCGTAATTGAAACGGTTGTTCATCGAAGCCTGTACTTAAACTGCTGTACATTTATTGAAATCCTGAATGAACATGCATCTAAAATCGACGAGGTTCGAAACGATGTGATTAAGGTTCCGTTTCTGTATCGAACTATAGACAAAATTTCGATTATCAAAGTTATACTGGATTCCTTTCTCCCTTCCCAGTCTAATTCAGCAGTGTCGCGTTCACACTCGAACTCTTTCATAACCCAGCACGACACTTTCCCTTTACACTCTCCATTACGTATTTCGTTGCTAGTTGTTTATACAGAAGATACCGAATGTCCTATGATAAGTGCTTCCCTGAGCCCGGTAGTAGTAGAAACGAACATTTCTATTGATTTTGAGCACATGCTCATAAAGTTGATGGACAATTTCAGTTCATTTCCTCTACGTGGATAAAATCTTCTGCGTATTCATATCTCTTGAATAATAGTTGCGTCAGTAGGTACGAACCTACGATAGTAACAGTTATTCACTTTCGTAGTATTGTTGTTATCTCAGTGTTTTTTGCCTAGTGATGTGGTTTGATCCTCTTCCTCATGAGTATCCGATTGGTAAAATGTCCGTGTTATGTGTGTCTTACTTTTTAAATTGAGGTGCTCCTATTATAACGCGGGCCTTCGTGTTGTTCGCACTTCGTTTTCCTGAGCCAATGACTTTATTCTATTGAGATTGGTCGCTTTATGAGTGTACAAGACATTATTGTTTTAACACGTTGAGCCTTCGTTATAAGTTTTTTAGGGTTTGTTTTCCACATATCATTGATATACTATAGCAGTTTGTACGCTGCGGTTAACCCAGTTATTGTTTTCGCTTTCGGTGGATATTTTTCTGTTAGCGTTCTGATGTTTACTGGAATGCTGTCTTGTACTCCACTTTCCAGGTTTGTCCGCCTTTGTATGTACCATCTAATTGTTGGGTCGCTTTTCCTCCCTTTTCAGGTAGTCGGATCGGCCGTCAACCAAACGCAATTAAATACTATTGTGCCCGCGAAATTTCACAGCTCAGTTCAACGGGCGATGCGGATGGTGCGCCAATTTCCTCGATCGTTCCGATGGCTAATGGTCGAGGTGCTTTCAACAGCAATAGACCACGAACTAGTTCACTTTCCTCGTCTGAAGGCGGTGATAAAGTGCGTTCCCCCGCTCCTATAGGTCGAAATCCCACTAGCAGCAACAATAGCACTGGTTCCGCGCTGATCACAACGACCGCTAAACCCGCTGCATCGTGGCCATCCGTGGATCGAACTGTTCAACCTGCTGAATCGTCCACCGATCGAGGTTGTTCATCCGGTCTATCAGCGATGACTAACAACTCGCTCACCTCTAATGGTCAATTGTTCATGTCCTTGAGCGATTCCTGTAGGACTAACAACAGCAAGAATAATAGTGGTGCTAACAACAACAACAACAACAACAGTAACAATAATCAGGCGAACATGTTCTCCAATATGCGACGGTTTTCATGCGAACCGGTTTTAGGCACGCATGGAAAATCCGCCTTGACTCCCGCGATGAAGAAACGAAAATCGGTTGGGAACTTGCAGCAGCAGCACTCGATCGATTCCACCGGTATGAAAGCGACAACTCCAGGATCATCAAACACAGAACGCGATCGATTGAAATACGCGCCAACGCAAGCTGTCGCATTTGATGAGGTCCACAGTAGTAGTAGTAGTAGCAATAATTTGTCGCCGAGCACGCGGATTCAGAATGCGAATCAATCCCGTGGATCACGGAATTGGTACACTCCTTTCACCCAGTAAGTGCATATTACGGTCCTGCTGCTTATCCACTTTATTGAACCTGATTTCATTTTCTCTCGCTTTATGTGTTAGCAGTCTCTCAGCCTGGAAAGATGCCGTCATAGTTGTAAGAGTACTTCAAGCCTACAATCAGCGAAGCTGTACGCTGTTGGGCGTCACTGGTTTGCTGTGTTGCGGAAGACTACTTCGGTATTTGTTTGTGATTGGACGACTACGGACACCCAACAGTTGTTTCGAACGACGTGGCGAATTTTTAATTGACGTGCCATCTTTCCGCAACTAGAAGCTGTACTGGTCTAGAATTATAAAAATCTGTCCCTCCACCAAAAAGGGCAATAAGTGCCACCTTATTGGTTCACAAATGGCACTTATCTGTGCAAAAACTGGAGGCACACTTGAGAAAATTGTAGTAAAGCTGCTATTTTGTGGTACATTCCATGAGGGTTATATATCCCCACCGAGAATAAAGCTGTCCCAGTGTGAATTTATCTCTAACCACATGTTTTTCATGCATCTCATTTTTGACACTCCAATTGCATACGTACAATAACTTTTATGATTCCTGTGGCCTTTCTTTGTCAGAGCTTCCGACGGCCCTGATGTGTATGATCGGGGGCTTCGTCCGGGTGTGATTACCCTGGACGCATTACCTCGTGCGCCAGTTCTGGAATATTCGCTACCAAATCCTGATATGAGCAGTCATATTTCCTCTACAACCAATTCACTCCACGAGATTCGTTCCCCGGGTGTTGAACCCGATGATGAAATAGATATCTCCCAGGGAACGAATGACAAAATGCTCAACCCATTGGCCGTTCATCTTCCTTTGGACGAAAATTCCGAAGATTTGGTCACCAGTTATTGTAAGTCGTTTAACACCGGACCTACCGCGATCGTTGTGCTACCTCGACGTGAGCCGTCTTCCACCTTTGCTTACTCTCCTACAATTGGTAAAGATTCAACGGCTGGCCTGTATCCTTTTCCTAATCGATCAGCGTTTCCGGACCAGTCATCACCGTCCCGTCTGAGTTTGGTCCCGTCTGTGACGGATTCCGGGTCCCAATCAACCGGGCAGCTTCCGCTGCCAGAGGATGATGACGATAATGAGGATTCTCAAGCTCAGGGTGTTGACTCCACCAATGCTCGTTCGACGCGGAGCATTGTAGATCACCTTACCTCCACCGTTCTACAATTTCGGCAGCAACATCAACAACGTCTGGGTTCACTTGCGTAAGTGCATTCTCCCAATCGAGGTATTGTTTTCCTCAAAGTATTCTCGGTATGCATTCCGGTTGAGTGTATGTTACGTGCCGTTATAGCAGATACTCTACGTAGCTTCATTAAGAATGTATTCGAATTGGAGGTTTGTCGATGCGAAAATGATGATCCGAAGAATACTAACTTGCCTCTCAACCGGATCTACAACTTGGCTCTTTCAATCAGTCTTAGTAGGCAAGTTCCAGGATACTTCAGGAACGCTGCTGTTGCAGTGACTTGATGAGAACCTACTGCAGAATGTTAATTTCCACAAGTTAAGTGTTGGTATCCTATAGGGGTCTGTACCAAATACCAGTTTGTTGCATCAACGTCAATAGATTGCATCTGGGTGAATTTACGCCTAATAAAGATAAGTTAAGTTTCGAAGTTTCCAATTTTTCACAAAAGTATGAGATGCACCTAAGTAGCTTCACCTTGTGCTACTTTGCGTGAAGTGTAGAATTCAGCTGCCTCACTCAAAGTTCAATCCCCAAGTCCTCTATGTTGGCGACGTCAAAGTTGAATGGCCTCCACCACGATTGCTCCAATCACCGAGGGATCAGTCTTATCTCTGTTGCATCCAAGCTGTTGACGTCGTTGATCCTTCGCAGGCTCAGATGGACAAGAGAGCGTCATATTCGCGAAGAGCAGGCTGGATTCCGCCCTGGCCGCAGCTGCGTTGATCACATATTTACGTTATGCCAGATCCTCGAGCAACATCAAACGTTCAGTAGACCAACCATCATTGTGTTTTTGGACGTGCGTGCTGCGTTTGACTCAGTTGATAGGGCAGCCCTTTGGACTTGTCTGTTAGGAAGAGGTGTGCCTGAGAAGTACGTAAGCCTTCTAAAAGCCGTCTACTCAAATACATCAGGCCGCGTCAAGATCTATGATCGCATCTCCTCTTCATTCACCATCGCAAGCGGAGTTCGACAAGGGTGCCCAGCTTCGCCCTCCCTCTTCAGTTTCGCAATAGACAAAATCCTAAGCAGCACTTCCGGTGTGGAGCTCTTCCTATGTGATCGACTCCGTGACTTGGAATCGTTTTACTCTGCGACTCCTCCCAGGAGACTCAAAACATCTTGTGTAAGTTAGCGTTGTCCGTCGCGGAGTTCGGTATGACATTTTCTCCATCGAAATGTAAATTTTTACTGCAAGACTGACAAGAGTTTACACCTGTCCTCACGCTTACGAATGACCAATAGGAAATCGTCGATCGCTTTACTTATCTCGGGCGTAGCTTCAGCTTAATAGGACTGACGGAGAAAGTATCAGCGCGTATGCGCTAGGTTCGAGTGGCTTTCGCTAACCTACGTCGTTTGTGGTGCCGATCTCAGTCTCTTCTTGAAAGGCCGCGTTTACAGTGCCACAGTACGCTCTGTCATACTCTACGACTGTGAGAGTTGGCCTTTCCACGGAGCAGACGTACGGAGATTAAGTGTATTTGACCAACGTTGCCTTCGTTGCATCACCAGAATACGTTGGCAACAGCGAATCACCAACGACGAGGTTCACCGAAGACAGACGATCTCAGTCGTCCTCTGAGTGCTGTCATCTCGCTCCAGAGACTTCGATGGCTAGAACATGTGTTGCGGATGCTGGCTTAGTGGCTGGAGACCCTAGCAGTACCCGTTCATCAAACTCCAATACATATTCATTGCGAGTTTGGCACCAATTAGTGAAATTCTTTTCCCTCAATTTCGCTGTACGATAATGATGATGATGATGCCCGCCTAACGATTGCCCCATCATGTTATCTTTGCGCAAGCCGACACTATCGATCGATCTATCTATCTAATCTAATCTATCTGTCGCCTCACTGTATTTCGCTGTTCGATGATGGTGATGAAAAAGGTTCAATGAGATACGGGATCGGACCGATCACAGGATAGCTTCAAATTAAGTGTTCTCGGGTGACATTGCTGTCTTCCACCAAAGGAGAGAGAATTTCGGGCACATGTGTGCACGATCAGGGCTGTGGCGGTGCTTCAGATTGATTTACTGTCCAGTTTATCGGATTGGGTCAAACGTCCAAGTTGCCCAATATACTCTGATATGCAATCGAGCCGGTAACCACAACCGTGTGTGCGTGTGGGCGTGTGTGTGTGTGTGTGTGTGTGTGGTTTACACGGTTATTTTCGGTGCGATTGGAATCGTTTTTTTAGCCAGCTCCCCAAGCTGAACTGCCATAGGTTCAGTGAGTCGGTTTTAACCCTGGGTGTTGGATTTTCGTCCTCCAACTTTGGTGGGCAAACCACCCCCGCCCCAGAAGACATAAGTATTTTTTCCTCAGCAGATGCTGTTTGAGATGTTCGGTCATATAGAACCATTTGAAGAAGTGTGAGGTAAGTGTGATGAGCCACAACTCGCAACACACTCCTGACCATACTGAGGCTTTCTGAGATGCGCATTTTATGCCTTCTTCAAGCGCTAATTCATGGTACTAATTTTGATCCTTTATCTCAACTGTTTTACTGACGTTTGTTTTTCCTTTTATAGCTTTTAAGATCTGCAATTTTGGTCTCTAGATGCAAAATACTACATTCTTTGGGTCACAAATTTGTTTGCGGTCGTATTTGACACCCGTCTCCTATCGACGGGGAGGGATGGAGGGGGGGGGGGCAGAGGAAGAAAGAATGAGAGCGCGTTTATCACCCTAGATCTAAGTAATCAGTGAATTATAGGACCACTTAATTTTTGCACTTTATGAACCAATTTCTTTGCTTCAGAGTCTATTGTTATTGTACAGTGATTTGTTTGGCACAGGACTTAGACGCGTATGAAATATTATATAGTAATGCTAGACATGTATTTCTCTCGTTGGTTTTCTTTCATTCGTTAGCAGAACTGATATTTCGACTGGATCTATCAAACATTCAGCTTCTTCTCCACCACCATTGGAGACCGAACCTAACGCATCACGTCTCCCTCCACACAATCGGCGACTCACTGAACTCCCGTCGGGCTCCCTTTCAGATGAAAATGAAAGCGCGTATCCGGCACCTTCCGATAGTCCATCCCAACCGGTTCTTCCAACCCGAGCTCCCATCTCATCCTCTTATCATGCCTATTCGTTCCCTTCCTCCTGTAAACCGGCGTCGCCTGAGTTTGCATGGCATAACCAATCATCACAGCCACAAACGCACACCCATTCTCATCCGAAACAGCGCTATGCTAAATCCAATGGTAGTCCGTCATCCACCTTTGATTCAACGCAACATTTTCGTGTTCCAGGTGCACCACACACACCTAAATATTGCGACCTTTCTCCACGCTCGATCAACGGTAATTCGGAACATTCACCAGCAGTCACGGCTGCGCTTTGCGCTGCAGCTGCAGCTGAAGTCACCTCCACATCATCCTCATCCGCTCCCTGGTTTGCTGCAGCTGCTGCGGCAGCAGCAATGGCGAACGCACTCATGGTCGCCTCACAAGCACCATCATCTTCATCGAACACACCTGGTTTGTTCGCAGATGCGTACGCTATTCATACCAGCGGAAATGGATGCCAGACAGAGATCACTGGATGTCGTCGTGGTGCGTTGCCTTCGACGATCAGTTTCCCAAAGGTGAGAATGTGATGGGAAACCTTACATTCGATATACAACTTTTTTATTACGGCGTTTAACGATTGGCATTTATTCTAGCCTTTTAATTTTAGCTTCGGTTGGTGCTGACCGCTCATACATAGTTCACCTCTATTATGTTAGTTTGTTCTCATTATCTTCTACGAACAACAACCGAAAGACTTTGTCCACCCCAGTAATTCAGTTATCCTATTCATCCAGCCTAAAATGAGCATATATCTTTTTGAGTTTTAACGGCGTAATATCCATATGATAGTCATTTTCCTCAACTCATCCTTGCGTTTCTGAATTACAGTGGTATTGCTGACAATAATATAAATTATATAGTGTTTTCGATTTTATGCCGAACATGTCGTTCCCTATTTATTAGCTAACCTGATACATCTTGACTGTTTATCTAGGCAAACGTTTTGTCTGGGACACTTGATGTTACTTATTTTGATATTCGGCAACCTAAGTACTTGGAATAATGGACCATAANAGGATAAAAATGAGCCGGGCGATAGCTGAGCTGCATGTCGCCTAAGTTTAGTGTTGGTACCAAGTTTTGAACCTCCACCCCGAAATCTGAAGCACCTCAGTTACAGCCTCTTAAACCCTCTAACCATAATCATGGTCGTGAATGAAGGTATAAAATCTTGAGTACGGTCAAATTGTACGGTTAGTGGTCGTTCACCTGTTTTTCAAATCATCTTTAGAATTTTTGTCTAATACATTTGCATGAGAGTGATGGGGGATTCGGTCTGATCATATAGTGAATTTCGTCGTGTAATGGAACAATTGAAGCGTAAGATGAAAAGCTAGGAAGCACTGTACTTGGTTGTTGTGCGAATCCCTTGACCCGATTGAGGATGGAACTCGAGACCTCGCAGATATAACGCAGGCACACGACTTGGTAGACCACCGAGCAGTTGGTCAGACTTTAATTTTCCTCATACTGGATATAACAACCAATCTTTGCGAGCTTATTGCAGACATCGTACCTTTCACATCTCAACACCAGCCTCCTAGGTTGTGACTTGGTGGGAAACTTTCCTGCCTGGTTACATGTTGCATGAAAGCGACTGCAGTTTACACGACAAAATTCACCACAAATTCGAGTCAAGTACATTTTGTATGCACCGCGAAAGGTAAATATTTAGCAGCAATAGTATAATGTAATAACATAATAAATTTACGTTGGCTATCAATTTTCACTCAGACTATAACCACCCTACGAAAGTTAAGTGTTCGCGACAGTAGTAGTCGATTGGTTTCATTTTGAAAATACAGTTTGTGCTCATTTCTTTTCTGGTCCCTTCGTTCTAGCGTCTCAAAGTTTCCAGTTCAGATAGTCCACTGACTGTAAATTCCTCGGGTCCACCCATATGTTCCGTTAGTCCGCATCAGCTGGAACAGTATGTGGGCAGTTTGGGCAAATGCGACGCAAGTACAGTTCTCCGTTCATTTCATTTGCCCAACCAGGGCATTGATGTACAAGCGAATTCGCGTCTAACTCATCCGTCAACAGTCGCTGCTATGCGTGCAGCCGCAGCAGCAGCAGCTGCAGCGGCAGCAACAGCTGCGGGACTCGTCCTGTCTAACAGCGGTGTCCGACCGCTTCCGGATGAGTTGGCTCAAATGCATCGAACCACAGCGGCGGCTGCAGCTGCCTTGACTACATTACCGGATGTTTCGCATTCATATGAAAACTCCACAGCTAGCTCATCTCCGTCACCACCGCCAGTCGCTCAGCCATCAACACAGCAACTACCACCGCATATATTCGGTCGTATTCCTTGTACACTTACGGATGCTCCGGTAATGTACGGGTCATTGGAACCGAGGTCTACGGCAAATCTATCCATACCTCGCAAGGATCCTGAACCAGTTGGGCGCACAAAGAATGGACCGGGTGCGGTGAGTTTGAATAGTTTTATTGCCAAATATTAGTGAGATTTTTTTCAGTATATCACTTACAATCTTATGGAATATAATTTCAGAAATTTTTCTGTTGTAATTGCCGGGTTTTATGTTCATATTCCCTCTAAGGCTGAACTAATAGCATGTTTGCATATTGCAGATGTTAATGAAACAGTACTGCCAGTTCAGTTTTTTCGTTTATTCTTCATTTTCTTCCCGCTTCCAGTTTTTCTTCCTGTGTTTCTTACTTTAGTATGGCTTAGATGCATGATT
This sequence comes from Echinostoma caproni, assembly GCA_900618425.1. Classification (NCBI taxonomy): domain Eukaryota; kingdom Metazoa; phylum Platyhelminthes; class Trematoda; order Plagiorchiida; family Echinostomatidae; genus Echinostoma; species Echinostoma caproni. The sequence goes on from UZAN01050264.1 coordinate 17,970, forward strand.
GTATGCGAACCGTGTTGTAACTATCGCTGGATTTTAAGGCGTTGCAAAAGCCTGAGCGCGAACATATGGCAAAATTTGTGCTCCTCAATATTCCAACCCACATGTGCCTGCAGGCAACCGTCAACAGCGTACACGTTTTCTTTCTATTGTGGTTATCACACATCGATGACGTTCGGCCCTCGTAACTTTCATCGAACGGACGTCGCTCGAACGTAGAGTCGCGATACTGATAGAAGGGATTGTCAAATTAGTATGTGGATATGTACTGTGGAAAAGAGTCGCTTCTTGTGTTTTTTTTACATATTCATGTGGGTGCTTACGCGCACCGGTCCGAAAATTCGATCGGAACTAAGAGTAATCAATAGAAACCCTCGATTGTGTACGTAGCGTATCGTTTCCATAGCTTGCGTACGGCACAGCATGTGGATGCACCACATGAAAGTGGTGCGCAACGCGAACAAGTGCATTGGGAGATGCTTCTATTTTTATTGTTGGGCGAATAGGGCCGCTACTTGCAGATTTGATTGGCTTCCTGCACTTGGTGGAAACGGATTGCTGTGTCGGTTGCAGACTTCTCTCTGTGCGCGTGCGTGCGTGCACGCATTTGTCACCAGGCTAGGAACAGCCATGATGCCAAGTCTAAGCATGGAGGAAGTTTATGCTGCTACTTACTGATACGGAAATGTTTAGGAAAAAATGTTTGTCGATTCATCACCGNNGTGAAATACCGTAAAACGCAATCCACTGTTTGCTGTCACACTCATCAGTGCACAAAATATGTCCGAATGCGTAATGTGCATGGGGATTGAGCTTATTTCAAACAAGGGGAAAAGGCGAACCTGTGATCAGCACGTTACGTACACAATCTAACATATTTCAAGCATTCATGGATAACAATGTCTTCGCGTGGCGGTGTTAACAGTAAGGTGCTTTCCTAAGCTTTGGCTAACTATTGGTAATCACTTGAGGTTAGTCGGTCGTAGCTCTAA
>UZAN01050265.1:0-18554 GCA_900618425.1 Echinostoma caproni
GACAAAGAGGTAAGAGCTACGAGCAGAGACTCAAGGACCTTAACCTATTCGCTCTGGCAAGAAGGAGACTAAGGGGGGACCTAATAGAAATCTTTAAGATCATCAACGGTCTCTCCGGACTTAAGTTCGAGGACATGTTCCAGTTCATCCCCTCAAGTGGCACTAGGGGACATAGTTGAAGGCTGCAACGTAGTTTTGTAAGGCTGGACATTCGATCCAAGGTCNACCCTATTGGAATAGTCTGCCAGAAAAGGTGGTAAGTTGCTCGAACATGATAGCCTTCAAGAGGGCATTAGATGACTGTTGGGATTCTACTTTCCCTGAAGCAGTTTGATGGTAAGTACCTATCATTCCTAAGCGCCATTGCCCAGGACGTGATACTGCACCTTACTTTCTGTCTTTCAGAAAAAACCTATTGACTCGCAGTGTTGGAAGCCACAAGAACAGCCAACAACACATTAATCTGGACACAAGATTGGCCCGGGCCACACATCGTCCTGTGCAAACTGAACTCAACTGAACTGAACCTGACCTGACCTGTTTGTTTATTTAATGAATCTGCAATTTTTTGAATGTTTTAAGGGGATGTCGCGCTATTGCAGAATAACTGAATAACCGCTTGACTCAATGGTCTGGTTATGATCTACATGGTTATTTTATGTTAAGTCATGATGGAATTCGGGTTAGTCTTTCTAATTTTGAATTGGATGTTTTGTGACTGTTCCATATGATTTGTTAACAGTTGTTGGACAACTAATTGTCGATAATTAATTATCAACCTCGCTCTGTGGTTATAAGCACTGCGCGCGTATTCCTGATTATAACTATGAATCACGTATGCATTTATATACTTAAATTATCTTTTTTTAGACGTATTTCTATGCTTCGATGACTTCTCTTCCATGGAAGGGAAGTTGCTGCAGGAACTGCCAACACACCAGCGCGTTTTTTCGTCGGAATTCCGCTCCAAAAATCGTGTTTTTCCTAAATAACTATCTCAAGGCTCTCTGTAAAAATTATATGCACTGAAAACCTTACAAAATGTATTATCCGGTTGACAAATGTGCAACAGATATCTATTCCTTTTGGAACATATAAGACTGTTAATAGGTTTATTTACGTTTAAAACAGGGAACGGGTTAAGATGTACTAGTCTGTCTACTCTGTATACAGATTAGTAGTAATCAGGGATAAATTCGAACCGCCTTATTTTCGATAAAATAGGAGTAGAGTATTAGGAGTATAACAGGTTCACTTCAGTTCAGTTTTCACAACCATTGATCATGCCTTTTCATACGCCGGTTTTGTTTTCTGTCTTTTTTTGCCCCATTTGGATAAAAGAGCAGGATAAAGATTGGAATGCTGGAACCAAATTCAAGCGGAAGATGGAGAATTCATATATAATTGTGTTAGGGGAATAATGAGTGGATGCACGAGCACCATTGTTTGCGATACCCAGCTATATCACTCATTATTCTCATCCGCACAGTCGTCCCATTTGTGTCCCATTCGAATCCAATCCCAGTCCCAAGGAAGTTCCACTGGCGTCCATTTGCACCAGAAATGGAACTTCAATGGGAATCGGATGGGAAACGGACAGGACTCAAATGTGTCCTATTGCAATCAGACGGCTCCCGAAAGGGATGCCTTAAGCGTTGCTTACATTTCTCCAAGCTCGCGCATGTTTTCTTACGACTAGGTCTCAACAACGTGATGCTACATGTTATGTATCTAAACGTAATTCATTCCAATGCTATCTTATCATTCATAATCCCAACTGTCGAATAACAATTGTTATTGTTATTATCATATGTGGGTTTTAAAACCCAAATATGACGTTTGCAATTTCAACCCTCTATATTAATTTTAGTGTTATAAATTGCACATTATAATGCGTATTTGAAGTACAAACTATACCTAAGTTTTTTATTCCCTGGTTAGCAAACAAATCTTCTGGTTGGTTTTCTTTGTTGCACTCTCTTCTGTATGTCTTTTCCTGGGCATTCGGAATCCATCTTTGTATTTGCGCAAGTACTTTGACGTGAGTTTCACCTGGGAAGATCTTTTTCATGGTGCGATATTTTTATTGGTACAGTTATATGTTACGGCATGTTTACTGACAACCAACTTTGCAATATAAGTGGATTCCATTCCATATTTGTTGTTAGTGCCGTTCCAATTAATGTTGGGACTGACACATCGCTATACAATGATGTGTCAGACGTACTCTACGGTTGAACTTCCGCCCACAATTCAGTAGAAGAGTCATCTATTAATTTTCTAATACAACGCGAAACTTCTTAAACAGTTACGGGAGATTAAGGTGAAGAAATATTAGCACGCTCATTAATCAGCCTGTTCAACAGGTCACTGGTTTCTGGTAACTTCGAACAACAGACCAGTGATCGTGCTCTCTGTGTTCCTTAAGATCACGTGGAAGGTGATTTGCGACAAACTGACCGACCATTTTTGGCGAACAGCAGTCAGATAGAGACTCAGTACGGATTACTACTTAAAACATTTCTTAGCGTACCACGCAAGGTGACCGATGAAATTGACAAGGGAAATCATCATCATCGTACAGCGAAATACAGTAAAGCGAACTTTACTGATTGCTGCCAAACTCGCCAAGCATACAAGGTAGAGGTAAAATTTAAGGTTGGCAGGGATTGGACCTACTTCGAGGGAGGGGGAAGAAGGAAAGCGACTATGGTCAACACTCAGAGTGCACAGTCAGATTCTGCATACGCAATCGAACGCTGCATACAGACCGCTTCAGGCATTCTGACCTGATAAGAAACGACAACAAGAATATCACTGCTGTCTGTTCGCTGCCATATCTTTCACTGTCTCTAACCAACCGATTGGGGAGTCTTTCGGAAACCAGCCTGGAAAGCGCGTTGCACCTAATCTTCCTAATAGCTCTGCGCATTTCTTCAAACCTCGTCTTCACGTCATCTGTTGGCCTCTACGTGGTTTCCTCCAGCCCGGAACGGCTACAGCTGATAAGAGAAAATGGTTAATTGTCTTATTTGGAGTTCAGGAAAGCTTTTGACCTTGAGCCGGTTTTTCCTGCTGAAACTTTCACAAATCGGAGTCCACTCTGAACCACTAAAATGCATTTGGAGGTAGTCTTTAGGCCGTATTTTGCTAGTCAGGTTAGGCAAAACACTGTGGGAATTTCTTCTACCGTTACCGGCCTTGGCCCTCACGAATCGCATGACAAGATTTGTAGCAAATTTGCTGTCCTTGTTTGTCGCTGGTGACAAAATACTAGCTTCTCTCAACGATAAATGGATAAACGGTGACATAATTAGGTTACATGCACGAAGTGGAATATTCTTCTAAACAATAGGAAGTGAAAGTTCTCGCGCACGGGGAACCCAGTGATTCGTTTAGATGCCTGGGAGCATCAAAAATGGAGCAATCTAACTAGCCACAGAGATGAAGGACCTTCAAAATACCGTCAGTTTCACCTTCTTCACCTCATGACAGTGCTCCCCAGCAACCCAAAGGGTGAGTAAGTTATTGCACAGGTTGCGTACAAGTACATTCTGCAGGAATCCGAAATTACTTGCTTCCGTATATAAGGCGTCATTAGGACCACTCTCGGATTAATTTATCCTAGGATCCAAAACGCGAAAAAACGATACTGGAGAGGTTTGCACGAAGCTTCATGCACACTTCCCTCTGTATCAGACTGCAACCTCTAAAAGGGTCGGCGACTGAGAGGGGATCTGACTAAAATNTTTGGGGCTCCGAAGAGTGGTTTACAACGTACCGGACATCTCTTCCAGCTTGAAGTTGAGCGGGTAAGGAAAGGCCACAGCTACAACTACCAAGAAGCTCACAGTTTCCAAAAGGCCAGCACAAAATTATTATTGCTGTGCATTATTGACACCTGGAATAAACTGACAACTGAGATAGCAACCAGCGCCTGCGTAATCACCAACAAAAATATTCTCGATGCATTTTGAGATACACTTTCTCCCCAGTAACATTAGCAATCACAGTAAAATGGCTGCGTACTTTCCCTTGGTTCCCTTGCATTTACCTCGCAGCATCACCAACCCCGCCGATCTGCATAAGACCCAGCTGTCACTTACCCTCCAGGACTACCATACTGTCCTACATAATCCTTTTTCTCAGGATTGCATAACATTCAGTCCGTCCGCCTCCCTCCATTTATGAGTCCCCGGAGAGGGAGTGGTGTATGCCGTCGTAATGTTAGTGAGACCATTTGGGATATCGTTTGGTTGCCCATGGGTTCATCAACAGTTTCATCGTTCGATCGGTCTTGTAACGGTCACCGGCTGGATTGGGCATCAAGGTGCATTGGGCACCTTGGGCGTTTGACCCCGTCCAAAGACATGTGATTTGATGGACTGGACACCGACCCCCAATGGATTGCTGTTTTTCACCGCTTCGCTGCCTTGCGGGTCAGGCTTTGATTTTCCTAAGGCTGCGGTTATGAAATCTCTAAGAAAATTCATCTGCCTTGGTCTGGGCAACTTCGTAATATGGCACCCTCGAGTAAATCTTGGATCTTTCTCTTTCTCTTTGTTTGACACAATCTGAACTTTGACATGTGTGAAAATATAATATAATATATATGTCCTTGAAAACAACTAAAGCACCACATTTATCAAAACAATGTGTTGCCCACTTCGAGCTCATATGGTGCCAAGAAGAAAATAATGCTGCTACCAACGTTTATAATAGGCTTTCTCATCAAAGCGAATTCTCTTAAAATTTCACTGAGATCATTTGATAAGTTTTCGGAAATTTTTCTTGAAATTGTAAGAACGTCATAAGAACAAATTATAGCGCTATCTAACGGCCTTGGAGTTTTACTCATCACCGAAGTATTATAATAAAACGTTTCATCATGACAACATTGATTATGCGCCGTTACATTTGTTGGCATTGCAGGTAAAACCTTGCAGGAAAAAACTGGATAACCTAAAGTGAAATAGCAGATAAGAAAGTAGTGTTTTACTCAGGAGAATATATATTGAGGATAGCTTGCAATACAGTCCTTTAAGACCAAAAATAAAAAATATAGTAAAATATTAACCTCCAGAATGTTTTGTCTGCTTGTAATCTCTGTAAATGAGCTTCCGAGTTGGTGAAATACATGAAGATGGTGGTAGGAGGTTCAACTCGGCGTTATTACCAGCTTACTTCTGTAAGTTCTCTGATTTGCTTGACTCTGTTAGGAATCGTCATTCCTTCCTTATAGTTGCCAAACTCTTGACTACTCACAACTCTCTTCTTTCTTTTAATTTCATGTAAGCTATTATGTTCGTTGATTGTAGTTAACTTTCCTTTTGTTGAACCTATTGTAGGCGTACTGCTGTGGGGTATGTATCTTACAGTAATACCAGTTTATACAAGCACTCACCGACAACCGTATGTATTTTGAAATCATACGTAAAGGCACTGCAACTATTTGCTTCTGTTTGACAGATGAGACCCTTACCCATTGGATCTTATTCCCATTTGGCTCGGTATTCGCAACCAGTTAGCGTAGTAGAACAATAATGTGTAAATAGAAGGAAATATGTCAATTTCAAACATATAACAAGATAGATATAGAAATAGGTACATATTACATCTTCCATATGTAATACATGAAAGTAATGGAGTATATGGTTTGATCATATGATGAATTTCGTTACGTAGAGAGCAAGTGAAACTGAAAAGCACCAGACAGCTGTTTCGAGCTGATTGAGTCGCATTATCCATCCTGTACACGATTAACTTTACCATATATATATTCTATGCTAACTGGTGGATGCCAAATGCCTCTATAAGTTGGATGGATAATTTGAATGTGAATAGATCAGGGCTATCGGTGTGGCCTCGTAGCTCAACTTGCAGAGCTTGCGCCTACAAAGCGTAGGCGGCGTCCATGCGTGGGTTTGAATCCTACCGATGCTACTGAACTTTTCACAATCACCGTACAAATTCCAAATCTGCCAAACAACAATCTTAATATATATAATGAAACAATAATATATCTTGAAAATATGAAAATCCATTTTGGGGAAGGTAATGCAATTCATGTGCAAATATCTAATGACGATTTTCAAAACCAAATTAACTAAAGTTGGAAAGCATTTGACTATGTGGCACAGTTGGAAATAGAAGTGCTCATACATCTAACGTCCCTTTCCTATTCCTTATGATAACAATGATTAAACCTTCGTTTACTCCTAAAATATTATGCATCGCTTGACCTCAAAGGTTACCAAAATATTGCAAAAATGATTTGTTTTTGAAGGAACTTCTAAAGCAGCGGAGGAATATTTAGAGAAATAATATATTTTAATAAAGACAATATCACAAAATAATATTTTTAGAAGCTAAAATAAGTATCACTTTGATTTGATTAGGAATTTAAAAAAAATTAAGCTCTTATCACGCATAACCTGCAAAACTACATTAGTCTCCTAATTGAAAGCGGACAGTGATTAATTTGAACTTAAGTAAGATTTCAAATCTCTCTTTTGTCAAGTTGAACTAATAAATTATGGTTTTATTTGAACACACTCATTAAAATAATGGTTCCAAATAAAGAAATCAATTTACTGAAAACAACGGCCACCACTAGGCATCATGATATTTCAACTCGGTATTTTTATATTTTTTACCAGTATCAGAAGAAAATGAAAACGACCAAATGCTGCTGTTTAATTAGCAGCTGTTGAAGGAAAAATGTGTTTGACGTACAGTCAATAGAAAATGAAGTAGATAAAATCGCACTTCACGGAGTTACAATAGCCGTAAATCGAAATCACATTTTAGATTTTAGTGTTGTGGCATAGTACTCATTTGTGAGTAGTACGCAAAAAGATCCGATCAGCGGGTTCTTTCAACGACAAAAAATGAACAAGACCCGTTGGAGCAAACTGCTGCTGTTCAGTATGGTTAATACAAGAATGCGCATATGATAGTGGACCGTTCCACCAACTGTCCTGTGTTTGTGAGGGAATTCTACAAACTTGTTCCAAGTGAGATATTTTATTGTATGAATGGCAATTTAACCATATCCTGACCGTTGATGACAGTGTAAGATTATACGCGACCAGAACCGCCTTTTGGAATTATAACATTCGATTTTTTGCTTTTTAATTGAAAACATCATTTTATAATCGCATTACAGAAATAAGAGAGCAATAATAGGGATAGTTGGATAGTTGTGATGAGAACCAAACTAATGGCCTCCGGTATGGAGTGCAATTGACCAACATCACGGAAAATGAACGAGTGGATACGGTTTTGCAGGGCAGATTTGTATAGTAATCTCGTTTGACTTTTAAAAGATTTTTTCTCGTAATCAAATTTATACTTTGTGCTAAAGAGAACGGGGTATTATTATCTGTTTCACTGAATATAATACATGAAACCATTGTTCTGTCTACCTAAAATTGTTCATGATTTAATTAGTCCACTAAGTTTTACTACTGATGTACTCACTAAGCAAATCAACTTTTGGAAACTCAGTAGGGAGTCGAACAAAGCATTATATTCTGATCTTTCTTTTCCACTTCTGTTATTTGTGTTGGTAATTCCATCTCGTCTAATCTCTCTCAACTACTGCCCTGTGCGGAGAGGGGACAATTCCAAATTTTTATGATTTCCTTTTGAAGATGCTAATTCTGCAGCCGACAGCTTAAAGGATTATATTGGTAAATTTTACTTTTTGGTTAGTACCTTCAATTTATTACCTTCTGTGTGTTTTATATTTTGCTGTTAATAAACCCAAAGTGATGCCCAACCACCAATGTCGTACATTCCTGTCTTTCTCCTACTGTTTTATTCGAATGAGCAACTAAAAAATAGCAACCAAAACCGGCGCACGACGGTGCATGATTGATGGTGATACAACCTGAGCTAAACTGTTGGTAGTTAAATTCAAAGGCACTGCATTTTTCAGGTTATCAGGTTTAGGATCACACCCGTCGCAACCGTTCTAACTAAAATCTTCAATTTTTTCTTGTTTTAGAATATAAATATGGGGGTTGCGTTTGTTGTCTGATGCTTCTTATTCGATACCTTTTACTTCACGCACAAGGCCTACTCATAAAATAGAATAGTTATGCACCTTTTGTAAATATCATTCACAGTTCTGACTATTTGGTTTCTCTATTTTCAGCCTCCATGGCGATTCCAACCATTCAGATGAAATAGAAAGGTGAGCTGTCTTCTTTAGCACTTTCTTTTGTCTAAGCACACTTTGAGAATGATTTAAAGACTAAGAGAAGTCAATGAGTATTGTTATCCCAACTTGCCATGTTTTTCCTAATTTCATTGCAAACGTAACTATTGGAATTTACATTTCACTTCAAGTGATTTTTGTGAGTAGTGCTGTAGACTGGGGGGATGTATATGCATATAAATATATTGATGCACAGTAAAGGCTTGCGCTGAGTTGTGAAATCTTTGCATCCTACATTGGATAGATGATGCAACGGATCTAGAATAACTGTAGTGTGGCATCTGAAGCGAAAACAACAGAAGTAAGAAGCGAAATGTATCAGACGCAAAAATGAGCCTTCAGAGTATGGTGGACGTAGGTGCGAAAGGGATCAAACTACTTGATTTATGCATCTGAACTAAAAACGGGACAGGATTTGGTTATTGTATTTAGAATTATACAAGAAAGACGCCAGACGGCTCCCTAAATCAAATACAGGAATACGAGAGGGAACATGGTTACATAAAGATCACGGCTTGAACAGTGTTCAATGGTGACTGAAGCACACGCTACATAGGAAACGAATGAAATTTTGTTTACCTTAGAATTGAAAAAAATACTCACATTAGATGGATTGGACAACTAAAATTATCGCCAACATGATCTGCAGAAGGAACAGCAGTACTTTAATATGCAGATAAGTGATGGCAATTACCTGATGGTCTACGTTGCTCTTTTGATGAAGAACCGAAACAACCTCGCGGTACTAAGCATCGTGCATGGTTCAGGATCGTCTTGTTGAACTTTGGAGCCGTATATTCCGCTGTTGACATCGTCCATTGATCCTGTGGAAGCGATTTCCCTGTGAGATAATCGAATTGTAGCAAATTTATGAATTCTTCGGAATATTCCAAATCAATCAAGATGAGGCGTAAGAACCACACCAACACCTTTCGGTTGTGGCTCGATTGGGCATCGAGGTGTATTGAGCACCTTGGACGTTTCACCCCATCCGAAAGGCATATGATCCGATGAACTGGACACCGGCTCCCAATGGATTGCGGTTTTCGCACACCGCCCCACTGCCTTGCAGATCTGGCTTTGGTTAGCCAAAGGCTCCGTTTGTGAATTCCCCAAGAAAATTCACCTGCTTTGGCCTGGGCAACCTGGCAGTAATCGTGGAGCGTTTTTCTTTTTATAAAGATTATTGTACCACGATTTGTTTGGCCCACAGTCTGGCATCAGACGTGTGTGATATATACTTCTTTCATTGAACTCAAAGAAAACCTGGTGCAATTTCATAATTAGGTCTTTCCGTCATTCTCATTTAAATCATCAAAATACTGATCAAAGTGTTTACAGTTGTGGAACTATTGCACAAAACTATTTGCGCAGGAGTGCAATAATTTTGTTGCATTTATCTATCTATCTATCTATCTATCTATCTATCTATCTATCTATCTATCTATCTACCTATATATATGTAGTCCTAATCTGGATCAAAATGTTACAATAAATACTATCACTCAGTGCTCACCTTCTCCTTTTCAATGTATATATATATATATATATATTATATGTAACACGAGACTTCCGTTGGGTCATTGTTTTTATAGACTTCTTCGTCACCAATCCGAAATTACACCTAAGATTCCCGGTACACTTACGATGTGTGTTACATACTCGTCCAATTCCAGATTGGGACAGACTCTGAAAGTAAACTAAACCTTTGACCATTGATGGACTGAGGTTGAATGCGTTTCAGTCAGTCAAGAATTGCAGTATCATTTCACGATAGTTGTGATCCTATTCAAGTGGGTGGTGAAAGTATCAAAACCAAGTTCAACAATCATTCTTTTTTCTAGAATTATGGTAATTTAGGCCTAGTGGTGGTACGCTGTCAACGCTATGCTGGTTAAGGTAGGTGGCTTATATAACACATGAAAACCTCCTTGAAGAGAGTTTTATGTATTGGCTGAGGTGTTCTCCTATGTCTCGCATTTTTCGCCACTGCTTATCAGTGATCCGTTCTGAACTGTCGCGCAGTGGAAGGTTTCTAAGGTGCCTAATTATTTGTTTTAATGAGACTGAGGATTAGTGTTTGTTGAGGTATTTTTCAGTCCATCGTTGGAAGTTCTCCGTAGATTCAAAGAAGGTTATTAAGAACGAACATTTAACCAAGTCATTGAGTTTAATGGTCAGGTTTGAGATCAAGTCCTTCCATTCCTCTACTCTACCGTATATTTCTACAGTAAATCCTCAGATAGGTGGTTTAATCTCGAACAACTGTCTGGTGACTTCTTAATCAACGTAATCTGGTGGTTAACGTTTGCATAAAACATAAAAAGATAATAACAAACATTTGGAAGATATAATGTAAGTTTTGAGTCAACGGAAGTGTGCGCACCAAGGGAGTCGAAAAATCCTAATTTCAAATCTCACCTGGAATATTCTGCTGACGGGCATCAAATTCCCACAATTTATTACTGTCAGAGTTTCCTAAAAAATAATTCAAAGTTATCTGCCATTAAATAGGTATCTATCCTAAGTAAAAACCCCAGTGAATGTTTTATTATTTTATTAGTTCTCAGTGGCAAATTTATCTCTACTTCCTATAGTTATGAAATTGCATCGAACATAACTCATTCTCTTCAGCTTGATTTTTCACTGTCTACCTCATTCAGTCACTTTTCTTCTTTTATCCTTTTGGAATTAAAATCTATCTGTTTGGCACAGTTTAGAACCAGTCCTGTGATTTCTAATGCTGATTTTTAGTCTAATCAACGTAACAAATACCAGGCTAATTGGCACGTCCTTATTTTGTAGTCGTGTTCTTACGTCGTTTGACTCGAAGGATCTTAACATATGTGTGTGTGACCAACATCGGTCTTCTTCTCAGTCTTAGAACACACCTGATTTGCTAGACCTAATGCCTTAACTTTGAAACAACTAGCCGTATCATGCGATTTTGGGGTGAAATCAGAAAATTTGTCAAATAAATACTCAAACTGTGTTTATTCTATGGGATGTAGAAGTTAAGACCCTGAAACAAGGCCTTAATCTGCAGTTGGATGAGGATAGAAATTTGACAGATTTGTTACACCTCCAGATTTGGTGGGAACTGCTCATCCAGACAGAACGATGCCAGAGATTTGTCCAGTGCATTATTAGTTCGTCGTAATGTTTTAAGTTTAATTGAGGGATGAAGTTGAACAGCTTTATTCAATCATAATATTCGACCATCACAAACCAGACTTCTGCAAGCAACTTTGTGACCAACCTGACCCTGTCATGACAGGGCTGCTCTCCGCCTTATTTCCCTCTGTTCAACCCGATAGTGACTGGTGACCTTTGACCTCCTCATTGATTCTGCCTAGTTTAGTGTCTTTGCTATTTAAGGATTTCATCAGTATGGAAAAAAGACAAATGACGCGAGATGTTACCAGTTCGTTTAATCTTTTCAACTGCTACCTTAAAAGAAACGAGCATACATATAGCATATGGGGTTGGTCAATAACGGTGAATGAACGCGTAAAAGCACACAAAGATTACTAAATATAGACGTAAAAGGTTAACTCCACGGTAAGTGGATTGATTATATCAAAAACCTTTGTGCACATAAGGTCTGGTAATGTAATCGAATAAGCAACGCTTCGCTAAATATCAAATGTTTAGCATTGCGATCGCGTAGTCTTTGTTTGAAAGACGAATTGCGGTCAAATGTGTGTATTGTTGTCACTGAATGTCTTGCAACGGATGACCTTGGATTTCTTGTGATTAACTGACCTTCAGCTATCGGTTGTCATCCATTTCACCAAGAATCGCGAAATAACAGAAGTAAACCAAATCAAACTACACCTGACTTATCGGTCCAATGTTTTTCAGAGATGTTTAGATGGCGTAGATACAACAGGCTTTTCTAATCCATAATGACCTGTTGTCTATGATTTTTCTACATTAGGAACCTCATCTCTTAAGTAAATCAGTGTGTCTGGTTTATTTTACTACATTTTCTTCCAGTGAAATACTTGGTTATTGATTGGCAAAGTATGCAGATGGCACTGTTTTCTTGGATTCTACAACTGATAATCTAATTCAGTTGTTCAGACAAACCTACAATCTCCTGAAGCCTTTTCTGTAGATTTTGACATTTTCCAGATACTTCAGATCATAACATTTTTGGCGTAGTTGGTATAGATTGTTATTGAGGAAATTAGATATTAACTTCAACCGGACAAATAGATAAATAAATATAGTGTATGTGATAAAGTATATCACACAAATCTATATGGTCACTATATGGTCACACAAACTTAGTAAAATATATTTCTGATAGATTTAATTCAAATATTTGAAGCATCAAAAGTTCTGTATCTTCGGTGAGATTCGGGCCCATATATGTGGGCAGGCTACGGTTTTATAAATTACACGCTCCACATGCTGAGCTACGCTGCCATACCCAAGTGTAGCTTTCAATACGAAAAACATTTTGCAAACATTGGCAAACATTTTCATCGCATTTAAATGCGATTAACTGGTGGGAAATGAACGATCTCTGAAGGAGTGAAACCCACATCAACAGTGCCTGTGAAAAACCGAATGGACCAATCCAAACATTTACCTTCGAAATCACTTGAGTCATTCGCACAAGGTGATGACCGTCGACTGTGTAGCTCAGGGGTAAGGGTTTGAAGTCCATAGTTTCAAAGTTTTATTATGGGAATAACTTACAAGCTCATGCTTTTCTCGTCGTGTTGTGGTTTAAAAGACAGTGATACATAAAATTTCTTGTGTAAAAGTCACATGCTACATGGTTCTTTCACTGCTGCGCACAGCTTCACCTATGTTGGAATGCTTCAAGTCTCAGTTTGAAGGATTCAACGCTTGGCGCACAGACGAAGTGGGGTGGGAGGGAAATCCAGATCGAATACGTTCTGACTGCGAATTACTGATGCCGGCATTCCAATCGAAATTTTGAGACCACTAGCTTAAGCAAATGTCTTCTAAACATTGGGTGATAATTTTAACAGCCGGTGACACTGATGGATTGGGTTTTGCTTGATTCATCCCCATTGTCCGAAAACTGTAACGTGTCGCTACGTGGTATGCGTCATCTCGTACGCTAGGATCACCACAAATCTCCTCACTCAAAAAAACTTCTTCGAATTGACTTCGTCTTGTGATTGAGCTTCCTAGTAGTACAAACGTAGTAATGTCTTTGGTGGGCTTTTCAGGATCCAGGATTGCTGGTTGCGGATTTCTCTATTTAAACATGTTGGATCAGTCAATTCTTCGTTCAAACTGTCTGACTCCTTTTAATGTATTCGGTAGATTTGGTATCGGTGATCTGCTGAATCTTTCATTGACGTAACATATTGCACTGATGACCGCAATTTTCGTTATTTGGGCGGTTTAACCGACCGTTCTCTGATGTTGAGGCGAACGAGATTCTCGCACTTCACTTCTCCAAATGCTGACATAATCTTCTGCTTCATCGATGAAATAGCACTTTTAACCGTTCTCACCAAAATTTTGCTGCATCGTGTAAACAGGAGTCTGACTGTCGGCGACCAATGATTTTCAATCTGGAGGTTTGTAAGCGCGTACTTCCAACATTAGTGAGACAATTGGTGATCAGTTTCCGCCGATGGGTATGGACAGTAGGTAGTTAACAGCAGTGCAATGGCACAGGTTGTTTCAACTTACGTATGGCGCTCAGGCCCAGGATGAATTGAATATTCTCAGTGTCCAGAAAACGAATAGAAATGAAGCGAGTTTTTGCTGATCTAGTCAATAACGACAATTCCCTCTTTAATGGGAGTTTATGACTCGTAATTCCAATAATTTGCACAGTGGTTTGACGAACTGGGCTTCCGGACAGGGGGAATAAAGTACTTCAGTAGAAATTATAGATTCCGCACTTCCTGTGTCAACAACGGATTTGTTTTTCGTGCCCGACTGTAATGTCACATCTTTTTATAGCAATCGGGCATATTGACTTTGGGTTCGTAGATGAAGCACAGGGCTTATCTCTGGTTCGGATGATGACGTTGCGAGATTGCAGCAGTGTTGTTTGCAAACTCTCCAGCTGTGGCCAGTTTTTCCGCACGCATTGCACTTGGCTTTTCGAAATCGACAAGAAGAGCGCAAGACAGACACGGGTTGATATGTTTGTTGTCGCCGGAAGGGTCGTATTGCGCCTTCGGTGTGTGCTTGGCCACTGGAGGTCGGATTGGTATCCTTTTCTGCCGTTGGAATAGGGTGACTGTTTCACTGGAAGTCGCTTATGTGAAATCACCACATCATCAATACAACCTACAGAAGTTAATTAATGCGCAATCTATATACAAAATCACAACACTCCATACCCCTCACCAACATTCGTAGTTTAAAGCGAAACGTTAATTCTGTACACCACCTTCTCCAATCTTCTACCCCTTGGCTTTGTTTTTGACGGAGACACAAATCTTTGCCTCGTCAGACACATTTCATCTTCAGTTCCCTAATTACTTCCTCCATTCTTCTTTTCTTTCCAAAGCTGGTATCGGTGCCTATATCCATCATTCTGTCACTTCTTCCCGACTTTCGCACTTAGACTTTTCTAACCGTGAATTTCAGCTGAAGTGGCTGAAACTTCGAGTCCCTTNCGAAACGTTAATTCTGTACACCACCTTCTCCAATCTTCTACCCCTTGGCTTTGTTTTTGACGGAGACACAAATCTCCCCTTCATCAGACACATTTCATCTTCGTTTCCGTAATTACTTCCTCCATTTTTCTTTTCTTCCTAAAGCTGGTGTCTGCGCCTATATTCATTATTCTGTTGCTTCTTCCCGACTTTCGCACTTAAACTGCTCTGACCGTGAATTTCAACTTATTTGGCTGAAACTTCGATTTATACTATTTTTGTACTGTTTGCTGCTCCCCGAGCAGCTGCGATTCTTCTATTGTTGATATTCTGTCTTCCAACATTGAGACACTAATGGCGGCAGATTCTAACAGTNCTAACAGTCAAATTACCATTGTCGGAGATTTCTATATCCACAACAAGGAATGGCTGAAGCACTCCTTGGACACTACCTTCATGGGACGCGAAGTTGAGGCTTTTGCTGTGGTCAATAACCTAATTCGACTAGTTGACCCCCCACACACTCATCCTTGATCGTATTGGTGAACGCGCCCACACCCTTGACCTCATTCTCACATCCATTCCCTCTTCTTTTTTCAACATCACTTCCCTTTCTCCATTAGGCTCATCGGATCAATGTCTCACTCATTTCTCTCGCTCCATTTCACCAACAAACTCTAGACGCACCTTTTGGCGTTACTTTTCAGCAACTGGGACGGTTTTCCTGACTTTCTGGCTTGTTATCCCTGAAAGGATTGTTGTTTTAAATCGGATGTTTCCAAGTCTGTTTCAAACTTCGCGGAGATTGTTATTCATGGCATGTATCTTTATATTCCACACTTCTCTACACCCGGCAAATTACGATCCCATGAGTGGTTTATTCACACTTGCAATTGTGCTGTACGTTTTAAAACCTCAGCGTTCCGTCGTTGGCGCCACTCACCCAATCCAGCATCCCGCAACCGCTTCGTGCAAGTTAGAAATAAATGCTCGATCACTATTTAGAGAGCTAGGAAACGCTTCATTTGTCACAAAGCTACGCGCTTGGCTTCCTCCACCACTGGTAACCCAACATTCTCGTCCCTCGCCAAAGCGGTTTCCTCCCATTTGCAATTCGTCTGGTACTCTTGTTTGTCATCCCCACGAAAAACAAAGGTCTTCGCTTCCCTGTTTGGGGCCAACTCCACCTTATATGCCGCCTCTACTGTTCAACCCTCCTCCTACTCATCCAATCACTCTTTTCTATCTACCATAACAAACAGAAAAGTCCGCTAAACTCTTCGCGGTTTGGATGTTTGTAAACCACCCGGTTCGGACGATATTTCACTTATCGTCCTAAAAATTTGTGCCCCGAAGTTAGCCTCTGTTCTACGCCTCCTTTTCTGTTATTCACTGGAACTTAAGTCTTTCCCTACTCCATGGAAAAATGCCATTATTTTTCCAATCCCAAAGCGCAGTGACCCCTCTGACCCCACAGCTACCGTCCCATTAATCTCACACCTGTAATTTCGAACGTGTTTGAAACAATCACCTCCGACCAGCTGCGTAAGTTTCTNCTCGAACGCAAAGGTTTGTTAAATAACCGTCAGTATGGATTCCACCCTTGTCGATCTACGGGTGACCTACTGGCGCTCACATCACATTCCTGGTAGACTGCACTCGATAACCACGGAGAAACCCACACGGTCTCGCTCGACACTTTAAAGGTCGTCGACCGCGTTTTGCATGAAGGTCTGCTGTCGAAATTACCCACGTTCGGATTCCATCCGTCTCTGTTATCGTGGCCTCGTTGTTTCCTCAACAAGCTAATCATCTCCGTCCGAGTAGATGGGTTCCTATCTCGGCCATTTCCTGTAAACGTGGGTGTTCTCCAAAGTTCCATACCTTCGCCCACTCTCTTTCTTTTATTCATCAACGATCTTTTATATCAAACTAATCCCATCCACTGCTTTGCCAATGATGCCACTCTCCATTGCTCTCTTTCTTACCCCACAATCCGTCAGGCTAATACCAACATCGATCACAATCGTAATGTCATTAGCGATTCTTTTGCCTCCCATCTCGGACTAATCTCCCCATGGGGTTCTACCAACCATGTGAGTTTCAATGCTTCCAAAATTTCTCTCCTCTCATTCTCTCTTAAACGTGTCCCTTATTGCTTTTTGATTCTCTGCCGTTTCGTTCCTTAAATTCTCTCTTCTACTTGGGTTTATCCATAAATTCTTCTCTCCGTTGGTCCCCTTTTACTTCTACACCTACCTATCGTGCTTTGCGCAAAGTTGGTTTTCTATTCCGCGCAAAGCATTTCTTTAGACCCAAGCATCTCCTTTTAAACAAAGCTCAAATCCGCCCGATGCTCGAATACTACAGTCACGTGTGGGGTGGAGCTTCGTATTCCGCTCTTTCTCTCATTGACATCGGACCATCCGGTTGATCGACGAACCGTCCTTAAATTCCAACCTGCAGTGTCTTTCCCACTGCCATGCAGTTGCTTCATTATCTCTTTTCTATTGATACTGTTTTGTATTGTGTATTGTGAAACACTCTTCCCATTTTCGTGTTTCCCAGCTCTTACAACCTTACCCTTTTCAAAAGCAGGATTAACAAATTGATTCTTACATGAACATTCCCCCACAGATCTTCCCCTTACAGTATATTATTGATTATGGGGTTTACCCCTTTTGCTGTAAATCACTTCGTGTGTAATAAAAGAATCATGTTGCTCATAGATCTTCCGTGCTTTCCAGCTTTTCAGTTCACGCCTCATTTGCTATATACTCGACGAATTCCCATTTGAAATGTAATCAAATCCTCCATTACTCATATGAGATTTCCGGTGTTGTTTAGGTTTTGTTTGAGCCGCACGGTTTCTGACCGACCGGTTTGTAGTCCAGACGCTGTGACACGTACGTGCTTTGCTGACGTCACCCGAAAAGCTAGTTTCATCACCGCTGTCCGAATACTATAACGTGTCGCTCCATGGTATGTGTCCTCTTGTAGGCTATGAACACCACAGAAATATTACCGGGGGGTTGGGGTTAAGATAAAAATTGTAGATATGTTGCAATGTCAATTGAAGTTCATAGGAGACTATTTTTGTGGAAGTCCGAAAAGTGCGGGTCATTCCGATGAATGAATTTGTACTCCTTTCCGACAAGCGCGAAGATTCCTTAAACCCCAGCTCATCAGGAGTCCGAGTAATGACCGCCGCAAGTGGTGAGTAGTGAAGTGTAGAGAGATGGAGAAGGCTGCGGCTATTGGTAATAGTCGCCTACTGCAAAGAAGGATAAGATTATGAGCCATTTCGGTGAATATTGCTGATTGCTGTGAAGGAAGGAGCTGTTTTATTCGCCCTGTTCGTCAATGTACACAGGTAGCCTGCTTGAAAACGCACCAACTTCTCGCACAAAAAACGGCACCGCATTACATGGAAACCGCCAACTTCTTCACAGCGATGGACTCAAAGCGACAACATTGCCATCAGCCACCGCTGGAGAGGATCCATTGAATACTGTCGCTCCTACTGGTCAACATCCGTGGACACGGACCATGCTCTGATACGAGCGAGATTCTCTCTACGCCTAGTAAGTAAACGCAGAAAAGCCACCAAAAACGGATGCCCAAGATACAATGTCAGCAATGGTTGCAAATCGGCGTTCGAAGCGGAACCATCAGATCGTCTCTCAGCACAACCATCAGCCGGAGGACTCAGTGAGCACTGGACG
>UZAN01050267.1:6696-17261 GCA_900618425.1 Echinostoma caproni
AATAATTTAGCGTTCCCGAATATTTCTGCTGAATTGCCGTAAGAGAAATTGAAATCCGTATTACTGGCCCACATCCGGAGCAAATATTCAGCCTGGTTGTTATGAAATTGTTAAATTTAGAGAAGATGTTGACTGTCAATCAGGTATACAGATAGTTGAAGGGCTGACAAATTTATGAGTAAGCAAATAAACGCATGGAAAAGAAGAAAATCAATAGAACTCATCACCTATTAGATATAAGGGAAGGAAGAGTAATCTCTTCCGGGAGGGTGGAGGTAAGGGGGTGAAATGCATGGTCGATNAAGATCGATCGGACGGATGACGCATCCCAGTTTGATTGCAGTGTAGTATCGGGATGTGAAATACGTCGCATCCCCCCTCGATTTCTCTCCCTTTCAATCAATCACCGTGACTTTTGAATGACTGAATGGCTATTGCCGTTCAACATGCCATTTCCTTATTTGATCTGTATAGCCCAGAAGATGAATCAATCAAAACAATTGTTCGCCTCTGAATGTGTGTTCTCCCCAAAATTATTGCTATCTCACTTACTTGAATGAAATTTTTCTGGATCATTTTGACAATAAACGAACACATCACTGACGCTCATTCAATCGCGGTTTCCGTGAGAGTGATCGCACTGGGGTGGAATTATCAACTTTTACAGAAAACACATTGTGGTTGTTTATCAACANTTTAATGCAGCGAATTAGATCCAATGTGAATTTACATCGTGTTTCCAATGGACAAATGGGTGAGAATTGCGTGATGAATTAATCAGTATCAACGTATGAATCAGCGATCTCATCTGCTCGAATCTGGAATGCTCGTAGATTTTCTGCTGCTGATACACTATAGTACTTGCATTTGTTCAAAAGATTTTGAAGCTTTCGAGAGAAAACGATCCACATCACATTATCTGTTGTCTTCCTGTGTGTGTGTGTGTATGACATAAGTTTAACTGGTAACATTCTGAACTGGTGTTAAATCAGGCGAATGAACATGGGCACATGGCTCTTCGTGATCACGAAGCAAATATGGGTGAAAGATCGATCGCTTTCTTTCAATTTCCTCTAACGCTAAAATCTAATTGGTCGATGCCTACCGTGAATGGATCAATGGGGATCGAGTTCCCTGACGAGGTGATTTCGTCAGCTGCGCTCACCTTTGAGGAAAGACTGACTGGACGTTGAACTGCATGCTTTCACAGCCTCTGTCCGGTTACTTCTCATTGGTTTACCGAGAAGGACATCTGATAACTCATCCAACAGGATCCAATAGGATCAATAAATTATTTTCTCAGAAGCAGAATCTCATCAGCCAACGAGCTGAAAGTGAGTGACTCGAATAATTTGCGCAAAACAATAAATGATAAAAAGAAACACAATTTTTAATTAGCTTCTTTGACACAACGCACCACACGCGCTCAAATCAGATTGTAACAGTGTAACAAATTTAACTTCTTTCACCGTCGCGCCTTGAGACTAGTCCGAACAAATGATCCAAATGTTACCAGGGTGAACTGATTAAAAAAATATCACAAATTTTGTAGCATGTGTGACCCTCATTGTGGTCCTGTCTGGCGGTAAAAAGCTCACTCGATTGTGCCACAATATGTGGTCGTTCATTGCACGCACCTTGATTATTCTTGTTCGTCAAACAGGAGTTTACATCGGCTACAAGAGGCACGCATTGCCCATCGAGTGCATTTCAAACGATTCTGCTCCACTGTGTCGTTTGGATTTACTACGTGGTTCACACATTTTAATGCACCAATGGAGAGTTTGTGTGGTATTCGGAATAGGAATTGAAATAGAATAGTGTGAACTCGGAATCGGACTGAAAACCCACTGAATAGCGCAAAGCCAGGTAGAACCAAGACGAGCTGTGGATACAGCTAACTCTATTCAGAAAATCATGCACTTATATATCACAAGCAATCCTCAATCAGTGGTTGATTCTTCAGTGTCCAATCGACAAGGATATGGTTTATTTGCCTGCCCTCTAGCATTTAGCCAATGCGGTTGGTACCGATTGAGACCACAAGATTGGCCGGTAAATCCGTTTCTTGATTGGTCACCTGGAAGCCGTACTGTGGTGTGTGCGCGCACTCGTCGTTACACGAACACCACAATTCGGTGCCACTTCCTCGAGGGTCCGATCAAGCTGAGAGTCAGATAGTGTTGATTACGTGTAGAAGAACCACTTACCCCACCCACCCCCGTCACATACACACAGACACAATAAAGTGAGTGCGTTCACACAACTTACTGCGGCATATTCCGATAGGATTATGAGTTTCTTCTCTATTCTTGCTCATTTGTTGCTTTTCACCGATAACTTTCGTACAAAAGTTGAGAAACTATTGCTTTTATTATCATTACTCAATCTACGTCAAGTTGAACAGTCCGATTTCCAACTCGGAAATTCAACTAATCGTTATTTCTGACAACAAAAATATTCAGATCAATGGGCATGGTCAAAACTGTGCTACTGAACCGAAAAATGGGCAAATCAAATCACGTGAGCGTATCAGAAATGACCACTAAACACATTGAACATATTGAGTCCATGTGGTCCTACCCATCAATCGGAGATCGTGAGCCAAACTGGTCTCATATTTTGTTTCATACAGGCAGCTTCCGCGTATGTATCAATTGTGTTCCTCGATTGCAGGAATCGCAATAATTTACTTCAATTCGGGTTGAATGATCATATTTGGGTTCTGAAGCATACAGTATTGTGCCTATATCTATACCTACAGTTCAAAATGTTTTCTAAGAGTCTACGTTACGTTACTGTTCTCTGTTCTCAATTTCAACGAAAATTATGCACACACACACGCGCATTGCAAGCCAAATAACTCGAAACATTTTGCTCAGTAGTCAAGTGGATAATAGACTTGCGTTCTACTCCTGAGGCCCCGGGTTCGATTCTCAGTCGTTTCGATGAATTGTCAACGCGATCCAACTAGGTCGAAACAACTGTGTAGTACTTTCTAGCTTCCCGTCTAAAGTTGCATTCGCTTTGTTCACGAGGAAATTCACAATTAAGGCTTTAAACTGAGACAGGATTAATTCTTTCAATACCAACAGTGCTCAGTGCGTGGCTAATATGGATACCACACAGACGACCTTTAGCCTTACATATTCTACAACAACTGAAATTCTCCCCGGTCGGACATCAATGGACAACTTATTGGGGCGTTTTATTTCAAATTGGATCAAATTGATAATTTTTGGATTCATTCTCAGTCCATGCTTGTAAATCTCGATTCATTCTCCCCGTACAACTGTTTACTTGACGCCAATCGATATCTGTCCATCAACACGGTCGTTTGTATGACGGAAAGATCAAGCCGATTGGCTTCTATCTCTCAAGTATTCATGTTTGCGCACGCTAACCCATGGGAGGACTACGTTTGAACGCATGACTCATTGTGAGCATTGAACGTCAACCCATTGGTTAATAGGACTGATACACAAGCTGCTTGGCTGAAAGACGGAGCGGGTGTGGGGTGATGAAGTCCTTGTGCAGTTTTGGTTTGATCACAGTTAGTGACAGCCACGCATCAATCATTCCAGTTCTATCGGCAAGTCGCAAATCTTTGTTTGTTGATTGATAATCATGTTTGACGTACTATTGTTTGCAGGACCCGTCAATGTGACCGACATTTAAATGACCCGTTTGCACATCGGTCAGAGCCACCGGCGACTCCTCTCAGATGAGATGGTGGATGAGAAAGGGCGGGGGTGGTCAATCATAACGAGACCAAGTAAAAATGCACTGAGTTTAGGCCATCGTCGGAACGTCAGAACAATGCAAGTGGACCGGTTCAAAAAGAGAACATCGCTCAATTTTGGGAGAGCTGTGCCAGCAGCTAAACAGGCCTTATTTTTCAGACCCGTTAGTTATCGATCGGATAAAGCACAAGTGCCCACTTTACTAACCATCTCCTCCACAAACTCAAAACTGGTTCGTGACTAAGAAATGCAAACTGCAGAAAAGCGACAATGCGTTAACTGCTTTCGATGCTTCTCTAACTGAATGAAGGCATCTAATTTCTTTGTTCAGACCAGAACACCTAATTCAATGGGTCACGAGTCCCAAACAGCCAATCAGAACACACAAAACAGCAAGCTGATTAAAATCAGATGGACAGTGTAATAAACGATAGAACAGAACCATCGATTAACAATCGTAAGAAGAATTAGGTCAATGCGATTGATTCGTGGACACAACACAAGCGGTGTGATTACTGATCGATGTATGACAAGGGTAATTGCATCACGTGATCGGCGAATTGACTTATCTAGAGGAAATGACGGACGAACTGATGTGCGGCATCTATGCGTCTCTTAAACAAAATGATACGTTGTAACTTCATAGCGGTCAACTGTTCCAAAGGTCATCTCAGACCTAAGTAGCGCTGTTCTCTGTAGGTAGGATAATCCGTTCTGGTAGGAGGGAGGTTGCAGTATTGACTGATCGATTGTTTCCAGGTAAATGACATTCGATGTCCGAATGTTCAGACGTGGTAGGATTATCTGCATGCTACCCGCCCATCACTCAACCTGACAGTTGTTGTGTTTCAAGTAGAAACAACTGGCGCTTGCGATTACCATATTGTCTCCAGCGGGAGGTTCCTACAAATACGATCGAATTTCTTATGCTCATGGTTTCAGATCCGACTAGATCGCGCATGCGCGACGATTTCGGTTGTTTCCAACCTGGCTTTGGGGGCTGGGAACAATCTGTGTACACCTTGCGTGGAAAGTCCCACCAACTATCAATTCTGTTGAGTGGCCGCTTGAGATTTCTGTTAGAGTTGTTCTTTAGGCAAAACAGATTTTGCTCGGTTCGGTTTGCAGCTTTTCCGCTGTTTCTCAATGTCCTGTCCAACATTCCGCTAAGCCGTTGAATAGAGCAGCTGACCGCACATACTGCACTCCGTTGTTGTTCCGGAGAGATTTTTCTAACTCTTCGCTGATAACTGAAGCACCATTGACAGCTCAAATTGTTTCTGAAACGTCGAATATTGCGAACGGTAATCGTGGTCATTTTACCTCTGCTTTGAGACGAATAACTGTATTGATTTTCATCGAGTTTAAAACAAATTAAGATACAACATACCTTTTATATCTTACCCAAATGATCTGCATACATCTGCTGCCAAGTTCTATCTGATCCGCGCCAAGGGTGAAGATTGAACAATCTTGGTCACTGGCAATAGCTTCATGTTATGGTTTTCATTCAATGCAGACTGAATTCATTTGTTTTGCGCTGTAGAGGAATGCATAGTTCATTACAACTTGTGACTGGCCAGTCCAAGAATAAAAATCGCTTGATCGTAGATGAATGTGGATCACAGTTCGACATTCACTCCCAAGTTTTCACAACCTAGAATCCACATCTGTTTGTCCATTCTGAACTGCCTATCTTCTGGCAAAAAAATTGCATTTATAACCTTTTTATCTCTAACATTTATATTACCTAAAATATTGTTGATCCTCTAAACTCAGTTGAACCCAAAATGTAGTCACATATTCTCTGTTGATCACTCTTTATCCTAGTCATTCCATGCATTCTGTTTAGCTTCGTTTTAGTGCATCCTCTGACCTTTAATGCTTAGGTAGCCAAAATATTGGTCAATTTATTAGTGTAAACTATGATTTATAGAAGCACCTTACATGCATCCAACTTACTGCGCAATATTTTGTATGCCGAGGTCATGCGCATAAAATGAATTGCATCGTGGCTACTCCGATCCATAGATATCAATTGTAGTTAAGTAGTACTAATAACGCATAGTTATTACTTCGTTTCTATGCAATCACCACCGTTAAAGCTGTGTTGACTTGGATGTGTTCCCCAGAGTGGTTTTGTATGTGTGTTGAGATGAACTATACAACAACAACAACAAAGATTACGTAATTAACGCCCTACGACATGCAAATCTGTGTGCTACTGATGGTTTTCCAGGATGTATTGCCACCTTTGACCGATATGAGCATCCCTGCCCGTTCAGTAAGAAATTTGTTTTCCACGCTTGTTATCTTCTCCTCGCCTTGTGTCTGTTCAGAATATTGTTCTCTGAACTATGAGATTTTTCTTTATTTTTTAATATGCAAATGTTTCCGGTTCTGTGCACAAATGGGCTATCCTACATCTCCCTGACGGCTGTGGAGTCCAACCAGATGTGTTGGATATTTCGAACAAATACTTCACTCCCTTCTCCCAGCTCAAAATATTTTCCAGCTCTTGCGTATAATTGTGTTGTGTTTCACGGAACCACTCTTTGGGATTTCTTCTTCCTATCTTCCAGTACTCAGCTGATATTACACCCAACCTTGTTGCATCGTTTTGTTCCACAATTGCCCTACTGATTTCTACCATTGGTTTAAACCTCGCTCCCTTCAGTTAAATGTTGTTCTGACTGCGATGATCGTACAACGAGTACGCACGCATCACAGTACAGCTTCCAGGTAATCAATCAGGAAGTGGATATCCCAACCAGTCGTGTCCTCCACAACAAGCACATGTGGCAAGGCATAAGACTTCTCTGTGGAAGGAAGAAAGTACGGTCGAAAGGAGATGTGGGCGCTGATGATCTAAATGCTGCATTCCTGTGCCAGTCATCGGAAATTCTTCCTGCCTACTCGTTACAAAATGTTTGTAACGTGGAACCATTCTCAATTCGTCTTCTGCTGTAGGCGCAGATGACGTACATTCAGCCCTCTTCAAATTTGGTGATGTTTCCCTAGCTGGGGCAATTACATTTATTGTCAATGAATCTCTTAATTCTTCCCCGACTGTTGGAGGCCGGTCACATACCATACCATACCAATCCCCAAAGCATCCAGATCTTCTATCTTGGCGGTGGTGGCCAAGTGGTTAGGTCACCAACTTATGACCCGGAAGTCCCGGGTCCGAATCGCTCCACTGCCGCCCGCCTTCCCTATTTCTGTATTTTCCCCAGGTAGCCTTTGTATGGTCGCAGCCCCCTTCCTGAAAGTTGACTGTACATTTGTGTATTCAATAAAGAAAAAAAGAAGTAAAAAGTCATATATATATATATATAATAACGTTTTCGCCCCATAGCATTAACATCTTCACCTCTTAAATTGACTGAAAGGCAATCCTCAAACGCCTTCAGCAGTCTATAAACATTCTCAGTGATCCGTTACAGTTTGCTTACAAGCCTAATAGATCCACCTTGGACGCAGTCTCCACCCTCATTCATTTTATCATCAAGTCTTTGAACAGATCTGTTAAGTCTGTTCGGTGAGTTTTTCTGGACTACTCTTCTGCAGTTGATTCCATTCCTAGATCTAAGTTGTTACAAAACTGGAATCGTTTGAATACCCCAAGCAGCTGTTACCTTGGCTATACAACTATTTAACTGATAGAGTACAAACCACTAGATTGGGGAAGGCCACATCGAAACCCTTAGTCAACAACTCCGGGGTTCTTCAAGGAGTTGTGCTATCCCCATACTTATTTTCCATTTTTATTTTTGATATTTCCTGTGTTTCTCCCGCACGAATTTTGAAATATGCAGATGAAGTTGTGCTGTGCCAATCCATTTCTTCTTACTCCAATCTAAGCCACATCCACCGATAATCTTGATCAAATTCAGTCATTCTCCTCCTCATCGGGTCTAACCCTGAACTCCAGCAAATGTGTTGAGTGTTTATATAGTTTTGCTCGCTCCCCATATCCGACAGACCCCACAGTGATTAATAACAATCTTTTATCCAGAGTGAACTCTGTCAAATATCTTGGTGTAACCATAGATAGCAACCTTTATTGGTCACCCCACATCCGCAACTGCATTGGTAAACTGCGGCATCTTTCATTTCAAATCGGAAAGCTCAGGCAGTTTCGTGCATCCCGGTCAGTTATTTCTACCTTTGTGTTTTCCTCATCTTACTCTACTGTTCCCCAGTCATTTTTTTGGCTTACTAAAACCGGATTTTAAAGTCTTACGCCGCGGTCTAACCATTATTAATCGTGTTTCTTCTATTCCTGTGAATGAGTTAGCTTTAAAGCTTTCAGAATATCACGTAACTTCCTGTGTGAAATTTACTGAGAGGATTCTCACAGATTCTGACCACCTATTGCATGCAGAATTGACACGATGTCATTCCCATCATTCAACACGCTCCCAATTCCGTCAAATTTCATCTCGAATTAACGCTTACCGCAATTCAACCATACCGTACCTTGCTCGTGTACTCATAAACAAAGACAATAAATGAACTTTGTTATGAAATATCCTCATGTCTGTGAAATTTTTTTTCATAGTTTGCTATGCACATTGTGACGGTTAGCGTGTATGATTGTTTAACTGAACTGTGAGCTCCAGTGCTTGCAAAAGTTATACACAATACAATACAATCGAATTGGTTGAATGCGGGGAGGTAACCCAATGATCCATATCGTTTTGGATTGCGCAGCAAAGAATCAACCAATGATCTTTTGGTGCTTGTGATATGTGTTTGCATGATTTTCCTAATAGAATCAACTGAATCCAAAGCTCGTCTTGGTTCTGATTTACTTTACGCTATTCATTGGGTTCTTAGTTTGAATCCAAGTTCACAATATATGGTTCCCAGTACTATTCCGAATCCTCAATCCTAGATCCATTAGTGAGCGGTTCGAGTACCAACCTCGGCTTAAATCTCTGAGACTCAACGTTCTGTTTTTGACCGAGAAAAATGAATCACAAATACGTATACTTCCAAATGAGAGAATAGTGTGGTTATCGTTCAGTTCTTATCTCGCGTATTAATCAAACCCTATTGTGGTCACAATGCTGACATGCACAACATTTGTATGGGCCACGATTTCAACACGGTTCACACAAGGCAGCACTCTAATAGGGATCGATTCGAGGACTTAATTAATGATAGGTAGAATACATCAACCGATGAACAAAATAAGGTCAATGCGATTAATGGAAAACGCATAAACCGGGTGATCATTATCGATCAATGTGGAGGCAAGGAGAACTGTATTTCGTGATCGGTTAACCAAGATGAACGGACGGGGGAATTTTCGTGCTTCCGTGCCGAGATGAGACCTGAATTCATGTTTGTGTGTACGATTGTTACCTGAAAAGTATGGGGTTCCATCAATCTTCCGGAATCACAGAGTGGAGAAAGTTACTGAAAGTGTTGGTAACTGAAACTGTTGTCCACTTTAAGAACTGCCAGTTGTGATTTGCCGTTCGAGAAAACTGTACCCAAACTATCACCAAAATCTGGGCGTCTAAAGTTATCATGGTATCCAAACTTCTCCGTAAAAATACGTCAACAATGAGGTAGCCGTGCTCATTCTTTCAACCCACGGACAAGTGCTTTGTTTATACTAAGCAATGATAGACCGACTTGTGTCATAGATTAGAGCAGTTTGCAAGGCAGGTATTCACAAACGCACACACACATACACACACATACGTCTCTTCCAGCTCGATCAATGGATTACAAGGTAGTCCACAACTTACAGGGAACCATATTGCGCAGAACATCGTACGAGAGAGGCCTGGGAGTTATGGTGACGTCGTCACTAAAGGCCCAAGAAAACACCAATAGGGTCTGTGCTAGTGCGTGAAGCATTCTGGGACCTATTCAGAGATCTTTCAGCCGGCTCACGATGGACGCTTTCAGACTACTGTACGCTTCCCACGTCAGACCGAGAGACTTGAGTATTGTAGTGCGAGACATACCCATGCGCAGCCTGTGAAATGGCTAAGTTGGAGCGTGTAGAACGTGATACCACTAGACTCGCTGTTGGACTACGCGGGACCAGCTATAAAGGTCGTTTGAAGGTGACTGGTCTGTTGCCCCATTTGCATTTCGGCGCCTCAGAGGATACCTCATCTGTTTGAGGAAGATCCCGAAAGGTGACATGGGCCGGGAGTTGCGGCAGCACTTCCCGTTACGGATAGAGCAACACACGCGGGGGCACTCTCACGTTGCATGAACTTCAGTCACTTGGTCTTCCATTAGTTTTAGGCCATTAGTCTACCGACTCTGGCGGAGGTCACCCAAATTGGTAGCCAAAAGACAGCAACCAAAAGCGTCGCACGGAAATGCATGCGCAATGGTTGTTTAAACTGAACTGAACTGACGCCCTGGAACTCTCTTCCAGCGACTGTGGTGGAGGAGAAGACCGACGTTGCTTTCAAACGGCATTTGGATAAGCACCTTAAGGGGCTATGGAGGAATAAACACATGTGATCGAACCTTCGATCCAGTGGCGATGGGGCTTACACGGGTATCCTGCCCTCTGCCCTCAATTTCGAAGACTGAAGAATTGGGACTATTCTAATCAAACGAGATCCATGGAGGGAACGGATCTCATTGTAACATTTGGGCGTCGTGCTCGTGATTATTGAGGGAAAGTTAACTTGTATATTCTGACTTGAGTATTCTGTTTACAAAAGAGAAGGCTCAGGGGAGATATGATAGAAACCTTTAGGATAATGAAAGGTTTGTCTGGTGTTAGACCGAAAACCCTGTTCCAGGAGGCGGTAGATTCCGGTACAAGGGGACACGAAA
>UZAN01050268.1:4641-15235 GCA_900618425.1 Echinostoma caproni
CAACGCAATACTCCATCGTTGTACCATGGCTGCAGATGACTTAGCCAGGGAACGCTGAGGGTTGTAAATGAACTGCAGGGCTTCATGATCACTCACAATAGTGAAATGAGTACCATAAAGATACTTGTGCACACGCCTGACAGCCCAATAGACAGCTAGAGCTTCTCGTTGAGTTTGGGAATACCCCCATTCGGCAGCCGTGAGTCTGCGTGAGATGCACAGCACCGGATGACCATTCTGCTCCAACACAGCTCCAGTTCCAACGGGCGATGCGTCCGTGATGACGGTAGAATGTAATCGTGGGGAGAAAGGACGTAAAACAGCACTGGTAGATAAAAAGGAAAGTAACTTCCTCAAGGCACGTTCATGAACCAAAGTCCACCGAAATGTTTGCTGTGACTGTAAATCAAACAATGAAGCAGCTTGGGTTGAAAAGTTGGGGATAAACTTGGAATAGTATTGTAAAGAACCAAGTAAAGAACGAAGTTCATGGAATGACTTGGGAGATGGAGCATTAGTCAACGAAGAAAACGAAATCAGAAGTCAACTCAGAGGCGGAATGGAATTGTAATAGGCGGAATTTAGAAATATATATGGATATCGTGTTCAATAAAACAAAAGAGTTCATAGTTCATGAGCAATCACCACACACGGTCAAATCGGATTTCGTGTGGTGCGTTCATGAACGTTTCATTTCTCTTATGTCGGGTTCTTACGTGAATCAAGGTTTTGTTTGTGTCTATTTCGTGAAACGTCATTTCATTTGGTGTCAGTGAATTTCGCAGGTGATTTTGTTACATCTATTGATTGTCATTGTTATTTATCACCAAACGTTGGCGTTGAAATGATTTCCTGAATCAGATATGTATCTAATTTATAAATACATCAATTGACGTAGTGCATTATATTTCACTCTGCTGCCGAAACGGAAGCACTGCTTGTTGTACCATCGCTCGCGGTTTGTGGACCAACACATTGAATCTTTTTGAATCTAAAGAGCCTACTGAGGTTGAAGATAAAAATCGCAACGTATTGGAAAAGATGCCGATAATACATGGATTACTTCCTGTTGATGAAGTACATGCGTCTGGAATGTTGCGCTGATGAAAACACTTTTCTAAGTTTCCTTAATGCTGCAGTTGTAATTGTGACACTAAAAAGGTCCCATGGAGGGACACGAATACTTAGCAGTGGTTTTGCATAGATAACAAAACTCTGTTGGTTGCATCACATGCCAATTCCGGGTACACTCATGGTTTTCGCACATTAGATGACTACATAAGGTTGTATGAGATTCTGGTGCGATTACAGGTCACAGCAACCGGACGTTGTGCTATTTTCAAACACAATTGAGAGCCCGATGTTTCGAGTCAGCTGAAGAAAAGTCGAATGCTACGACAGACTGTAGGGCGTTTCACGAATTCTTGGAGACGCCTATAATTTCACCTCACGTATCCTTGAAGATCTTGCCACTGGAACATCTACAACCACTCATTTCGCGGTATCTGAATTGGTCAATTTTCATTAACTAATGTTTGGTTCAAACCAATATCGTGGGTGACTCCATTTTGAACATGCATAAAAGTACAATATCGGGGATCAGCTGCAAAATTCAATTACTTTGAAGATTTATTGTTGGTATCAATTTGTCAGAATTTCAGCTAAAACCCCTACCTCCGCACACTTTCACCTTCCAGTAAACCGAGATAGGTTTTGAACGGTTCCCACGAACTCCAATGTTTAGGATGAATTGCATATGTTGTTAACTGCTAGTAGTGTCACCCAGTCGTCGTATTCGTCACCTATTCGTCATTGTTGCAAAACGGTGCTTCAGAGGTGATTCAAAGAAACCGAATTGCACCAGTTTCTCTGCCAGAGGTGACCAACTGGTACACCACTGGAGTGAAGTCAAGTCCCGCGGTGAAAGAAAATCCAAGCAGATTTTGTAATGCTAGATTCCACAAGTGTAGTAGACTTAATCGTATTCTGTCTGTTTGTAGAAGAACGCAATTATGTTTTAAGGAGTGTTCTTTTGTTCAGGCCTCTTGAGATGAATCGCCTGACTTACAGTTTGTAATTTGTAATTTCAAGCAGCACTAGTTCACGTCTCATTCATCATACTACCTTCGGTTTCATCTTGAATGGTTCCTGGCATCTTGAAATTATCACATACGCTAACATGGTTGTTCCACTTAATTTTGATAATGTTTTTCACCTTCGTATGCATACTCATACTCATTCACATAACCAGACTCATAACGCATCATTCGCTTCCCGGATCAAGTGCATCTATCAAAAATAGTCCATTAACATTTGGGGTCATTGATTGCGATATCTCCGTGAGTTTATGGTTGAATTTTTCATATTTAGAGCAAATAAAGCCTCAGCTGGAGAGCTGTGAATCCTTGCAGTGCCGTTTCCTCCGGATTGAGTTTCGTCAGCAGAGCATATATATTGAGCCGCCTCTGGGCAAACAATCTCCCTTAACAATCCTGTTATTGGTAAACGAGGCGTCCTATCTTTGTGTATTGACCTCACCTACTCGTAATCCTCTGGCTTTAGTCGTGTTCATTCTAGTCATCAATTCAGTTGTATTTTCATTCTACTTTTCACAATTTCGGACTTCTTTCTTCTCGTTTTAACAAGGATGATATTGACTATTTGTCTCTTTGTTTTGTTCGTTGTAAATTCCTCACTGACGAATCCTTTGCATTCATTTTGCGTGGTTTCAGAATCATTGATATTTCCATGGTGGCTTTCAAATTGAAAGGATTCCGTGCACGCTAAGAACCAATGATGTTACACTTTTGCGACTTTATGGAATCCATAACGTCGGAATTCGTTTCTGTTGTACTTCGATTGTATGAAAGTCAACCCCGAAAAATGCAATGTTTCGGCGCAATTTATCATTTGATTGATCGGTTTCTGCGTGTATAAATCAATAAAATCTTCGCTTTTTCGCTTTGCTTATAATGAGTGAGATCAAACTAGTATCGAGGACACTGCGACACTTTACTCTTCTTCGTGTTCTCCGACAGATTTATTTATCCACTTGATTTCTCACTCTTTTTCGGTTTTATGTTTTCCTTTCAACACCGTCTTTGGCCTAGAAGGAATTCAAGTGATTTCTTTAGCACCTAGGACGGGCTGAGTGGTGACGCGTTAACAATTCTGCCAATAAAGCCTATCGCGTACGATCCTAGAGTTAGAGCGGATTGAGAACGAAGCTGATAACGAGCATTGAGAGTTTTATGTGACCTGCTGTCTCAAGATTTACAGAGCGAGCAAACGCACGACACGACTCATCAGAAATTGTGCCATATTCGAGGTCGTATGCGATCTCTTTATGGAGGGCAATAAAATAAAATAGGGCCTTTATATGTATCAGATGAATGGTATTGAAAAGTCAAAATAGTGTTACGACACTCTCGAGAAGTTGTCTGCTAATCTAGGTTTTCTATAAGTGATTCGTAAACACTTTGTTCCCAAAGACGTAGTGCTGCAATACATTATTGGATAATCAATCAATTTCAAATCACTGTATTTGTTCTGTATTCGACGACGAAATGAGCTATATGAATGTGCAGTGGTAGCCCGGTGATAATGTTAGCAATTATCACCCCAGAGGACGCGTGCTCACGTTTCGCTACCACCACCGTCTGACTACCCCCTTCTCAGTAATATATCATCGCCAATGCTTTTGTTTCGCTGAGTATTTTGCGCGTATGGCGTTCTGTTTCTATTTCCATGCAGATTGACAGTAAAGTCCCCCCCCCACAAGGACTTACTTGTCTTCCTTTAATTCCTCGCCATCCCACAGCATTCGGATAAACGAGCAAGCATTTCACTAGTAGACATAGCCAAGTATCGCGAAAGGATGGAAGAACTATTGAAGGACACAAAGGAGTTCAGCACAAAAGGGTTGAAAAAGATAAAATCATTGCTGTGGAGAAACACAACCAAATTACCGCTACTCTTGAATCAACAAAGCGCGATTAACTCCACAACATTTGTAATAACGACCTACAGAATGTATCATTTCGGTACTTCACGGAAAACCTAAGATATATAAACAAATTTTTGTATGCGGCACATTCTTCATATGTCCGGTTCACTCTACCACTTGATCACTCGTTGGTTAACCGAACTGACGCAGTTCAAGAAGTGAATGTTAAAATACTAAAAGACGTTTTCACTAGAAGTGACACCTCTGTACACAAACGTCTCCCGCAAAATCTATAGACCACATTTGTGACTTCCTCGCCAATAACGTTATCAACACAGGCGTCCCAGTCTGTCTGTAAAGAATTTCATACATTTTGCACCGCAAACGTACAAGTCCAGTTCGATAGTGCCATTTATGAGCAGAAGGATGGGGAAGTAACAGGATGTCTTCTTGGTCCAATATTCACAGATATTTCAATGACCATGACGCTCACTAGTACCCTATGACCCATTATTCCAAGAATTAACTAGTGCAAGCGATTGTCGATGGTACCTTCAAACAAAGACGCGGAGGAAATCCCACGAACGGTCATTGAATCTCATCCGAATCTTCCCTTCACCATTGAGCTAGAGAATACTGATTCAATCGCGCATTTGGATGTGCTTCTAAAAAGGAAATTAGATGGGGGAACCGAAAGAGGTGTACATCACATACCCACGCGTAACGGGCAACACTCATTTCCAAAGCTTCGTACCAATGGAACGTAAACGAAATTCGGTGAGTCTTCTGGCCCATAAAGCTAGCCGAATCTGCTTCGTCAAAAAGAATCCAGATGAACTAATTCTGATAGGCTGCACAAGATTAAACGGCTATCCGGAAAGCTACATTAAAAGGCATTGATTATCAGCCCTGGTATTCTGCTGTCCCAAGGAAAAGTATTTATGCAACAAGTGATTTTGAAAGAGATACGTTAGCTGTTAATCATCCAGATCATCGGAAACACGTATTTTGCTTCTAAGCTCTGTCTCTCCTTTAAGACGAAGCCTATGCTGTGGTTACATCTAAAAGACAAATTACCAATTTAGTCTACCTCTTTTTGTCTGTACTATTATTGGTTCACCTACGAAGCAGAATACGTAGGAATAACCACTAGGCGATTGTTAGAGAGGATTGAAGAACACCTTCCATCTTGGCTATCAGTGGGATCAATAGAAATGCGACGAATGCATCCTAGCCGACGTGGGCGACACGGGTCACTTAATGACCCGAAATGGGGCATTCCGGGCCATCTACCGGATAGTCTATAATCGATCAACGGAGTTGATACACGGAATCCTGTCCAAAACAGAAGCGATCGTGATCGGGCTATACCGACAGATATTGTGTTCACAGGAACAGTTTGTCAAGACCCTACTACTGCCTCAGCCTGAGTTTTGCGTAATTCTGTTACAAACACATGAGTTGGAATAATTCTAAGCTGAATCATCCGGATACAGTTGCAAACATCAGCCATCACACTAGCTTTGTGAACACTTATACTGCGGGTGATCACGGTATATGTTGTTCTTGCATGATCGATTGTGCACTGTATTGGCCTGATGAGAAGTGCTAAAAAACGGATTTGACTAAACCACTTTCAGATTTCTCTGGCGGAAACATGTTGGGTAAAGTCACTCTATTTGACTTATGCACTAATTAAAACGAATGACTGGGAAGATAAATAACAAATCGCAAACGGGTGAAGATAGCGTGCTCTGTTAGTCTAATCTCGAAGGAGATGTCGATTTTATGGCATTGTTTATGTGGAATATTATAAGAAGGAAATTTCGGATTGAGAAAGAAGGTGCAGATTTGTATGCCAAGACTAGCGCCTTGGATAGTCAAGAACAAAATCCTGCAACTCACATTAGTAAAGGATTGACCCATAGACATATTTCACGACTAACATATCAACGACCATAAAAATCTCAAAATGAATAAAAGATTATTTCTTGTCATCCTCACATTGATGAACGTAATTATCATACGACATGCAACATGTAAACAGTGCACTTTGTGCCATGCTATGTACACGATGTTTTTCATCCTCTTGTGGTGTCTCCAAATCACTCAGAAAAACTATACCTATTCAGTTTGTCTTCAGTCCTCAATATGGAGGGCAGAGGAAAGGGTGCCCATTCAAGCCCCATCACCACTGGGTCGAAGGTCCGATCACAAGTGTTCGTTCCTCCATAGCCCTTTTAGGTGCTCATCCAGACGCGTCTGAAAGCAGTGTCTGCCTTCTCCTCCACCACGGTCGCTGACAGGGAATTCCNGTGTTGTTGACCTCTGCGAGAGTCGGTAGACTAACGGAAGACCAACTGAGTGTGAGTGCCCCCTCGTGCGGTGCTTTGTCCGTAAGGCGAAGTACTATTGCATCTCCGGGCCCATATCACCTCTCAGGATCTTCCTCAGGCAGATGAGATCTCCCTTGAGGCGTCGATACGCAATTGGGAACAGACCAGTAGCCTGTAGACGACCTTCATAGCTGGTCTCGCGTAGTCCAACAACGAGTCTAGTGGCAGCCAGTTCACCGGCCGTGCAGGGGTATGTCGCCGCACCACCATACTCAAGTATTGGTCTGACATGAGAAGCGTAAAGCAGTCTAAAAGCTTCCATCGTGAGCCGGTTGAATATGCGCCAGAATGCTCCACGCGCTAGCAGAGACCCGATCGGTGTTTTCTCAAGTCTTTAGTGATGACGCAAACATAACTCTCACGTCTCTTTCGCACGATGTTCTGCACAATGAGGTTCCCTGGAAGTTTTAGACTACCTATGAGCCAGCACGCACCAAGTGCATGTGAGCACACTTTGCTGTGTGGAAGAGCCCAGGTGTCAGCCCACTGAGCCAGGTTGGAGCGTAATACCACATGGATAGCGATTTGCCAACACGGACGCACAATTTCCGGCCAATGAGGAAGTCTAGCAGCCAATTCAGCATGACCACACCTACTTCCAGGTTGGACAGCTTTCGCAGAAGGCGGTAGTGTGGCACCTTGTCGAAGGCCTTGCTGAAGTCCACGGCGATGATATTCGTTTCGTGTCCTTTGGCCTTGTCCTCGATCCAGCATTCACGGGCCAGAAGCAGGTTTGGGAGGCATGAGCGACCCGGCCGGAAACCGTATTGTTGGTGGCACAGGTGACCGCGGTAAAACAAATGCTGCCAAAGCCGTGCAGCCACCAGCCGCTCCATTACTTTACTCACAACACTAGTAAGGCTGGTCGGTAGTTTTGAGGGTCACTCCTATCCCTACCTTTGGGCAGTGGAACAATGACAGCGTCCTTCCACTGCCGCGGTAAACGCCCTTGTGTGAACAACACATTGAATAGGTTGCACAGCGAGTTCATCTGCCAACTCCCTCAGGATAAGCGGATGCATATCATCAGGTCCAGGTGACTGATGAACTTTTGCCCGACGCAGCTCCAGGGCAACCTCTCCTATGGTAAATAGAGTTCAGTTCAGAGCAGAGTCAGTGTCGAATGGAGGTGCTAATGTGTTGGAGTCTGGGGTGTACGCTGAGGCGTAATGTGACGCGAACATCTCCGCTTTATCCTCATCTTTTTTTATTTGTGACCCGTCTTTGGCGAGAGTCGGGAGACCAGGCGTTGCTCTGATTATTCGCCTGAGTTAGGCATACAATCGCTTTGGTGCCTGTACAGAATTCGCTGCGAGTCGTTTCTCGAATTTGGTTCTCTTGCATTTTTTCAGTGCAGTACAATGATTCCAAATACGTCGACGTTCCTCATATCCTGCGCCTGTTGCACGGTACCTGGACCAGGCTTTATTCCGCTCCCTGAGGCACGTCCGCAGTTCTCGATCAAACTACGGCGGGCTCATAGCGTATGTTCGGTGGCGGTGAGATGGAGAGAATTCCAGTATCAGGTGATGGATTCCATGACGAACCAACTCCCAGGATTCATCCACATTCTCGGCGCTTCGGGAATCACAATTTATGAGCGATGCAGCCTGACGCATATCCGGGAAGGATGAGCGCCACATATTCCGTCCGTCCTGTGGTCTGTCCGTTTGGGGTACGCCACGCCCCCGGTGTATACGCAGAACGGAGTGATCATTAGATTCAATTGGTGGAAGGAAGTCAATCCTGATTGTATCTGATTGCATCGGCGAAAACACCAATTCAAGGATAGATTTTTGATCCCCAGCCATCCGCGTGGGCACATGAACATGCTAAACAAGCGAGAGAGCCAGACAACGAAAAGAATTTCTCTGGAAAACAAACCTGCATACCGAGAGCAGATATCAGGTTCCCAATCAATATGTGGGGCATTGAAATCATCCGAGAATGTCAACAATGTCCATCGCAGGTGTACCTCTGTATCCTGGCCAACAGCTCCGAGACGTAAAAGGTCGGTGTGCAATAGATCACTCCAACTGTGGTATACCCTCCAGCACAAAGCTTGATTCCGCACCACAGGGCTTCTTTAAATCCTTCCGGATGGGTACAGTGCTCCAGCACTCGAACAGGGAGACCCGGGAAGACAAAATGAACAACTCCATTACCGCGACGTGACGATATTCGATCCGTTCGTAACACCCTGCAGTGATATTTCGGCCACTTCACTAGCACTGATGATGTCACCTCGGCTGGTGATGAAACGTTTGCAAACAAATTGCCAAGCTCGGCGAACAGGCAAAATGGAATATTTCGGAATCTCGGACATCCTGTGTCATCCAGGTCTCGGTAATTGCAAAAGGATCAGGATTGTGGACACAACCCAGTCTTCCAACTCATCCCTTTTTCCCAGCATCCCTCGGATATTGTTTCAGGCTAGCACAGCCTGGTTTCCCCATTCGTTTGCGCCTCAACCCGTTCCGTCCGTCCGTGGTTAAACAGTTTCCTGGGTCCAATGCCGCTGAGGCGCTTCGGATGCACACGAACATCCCGTATACACAGATCAGTTTCCCCTTTCGCATGGCGCTCCCTGAGTTCTTCTAATGCAGTTTTCAGTTTACTCCGCTGGTCCGGATCAATATCCCTGAGGAACCGCATAGGAGTTCCCTCCAGCTTGTGGGTCCGCTGGAGTATCGCTTTGGTCTCACCTTCAACCCGAAAAACCAGTGGCCGTCGAGAATTATCTGGGCGGGGTTTTCCAAGCCTGAATGCCGCTTCTACCCTGGTTGATGCTGCTGGTTCCACCTCGTCGTCATCAAACAAGATCCATATGCAACCGCAGCAGATGCAGGTAGTGGTCCAATCGAGCCTGGGCTATGGTGGCCTCAGCCTCTGGATGATTGACAACAAAAATGCACTGCGATTGAGTTAGGCAGTATCATCAAATCTAAAAATTGCTTGTTACGTCACTGGTAATGGCGAATTCAGAGACCTCTTCAGGTCCACATATTGTTGAACTAAATTGAGTAAAAACAGCAATACATCCGTACCAGGATTTTATTAATTTTAAAATTCAGTTTTTCGGATTTTCATCTGCATTACATTTCACCTTACCGATTGATATAATTTGGAACAATCATAAAATACTACTTATAAGTAGGTCATCGAGGAACAACGCAAAGCGGGATACACATCATAAGTCAGGTTGATCCGCTTGGCTCCTGAACTCGGTCAACTGTTTTCAGAATGCGGTGGGTCTGCGAGTGATAAATAGTACGTTTTTAATGACCGGAAAAGATTTTGGTTATTCGCATACATTGCTCAATAGATTTCCCTATCATTCCATGCTACCCTCGATTACCAAAGCATAAAAAGCCATGTTTCACTCAGCCTCCAGCACCGTTTACACCTCCCTTTAACTATACTTCGTGAGTAGAGCATTTAAAATAAGTGACGATACCTTACTGAGGTTTCGGAGGTGAGAATACTTTTTTCTGTCCAATTTACCAAATAGGCGACTTGTTGGCCTCACATGACATTCCAGGACACCCAAGGCGAAGTTCAAGGAGTGGAGGATTTCAGTACATCCGACTCTGGTAGACGTCTCAACTATTTGCATGCAGTGAGCGCAGAAGGATTTCTCAAAGCCGTAATTGACACAGAATGACCCTATGTAATGTAATTCGATGTATGCATTGAACAATATAGTTCACCAGCAAGCGATATAACGAAATGTGTATAAAGTAAAAGGTATATCATGCGTGAATACATACATTTTGCACATAATAAATTGATAACCTACGTCAAATCGCTATCGAATTCATGTGTGTGTTTCATCAGTTAAACTGAGAATTCGCAGAATTGCTTTCACAATGTGATATATACAACCCAAATACAAACTCTAAGTACTTAATACATTTTGTATATATGTGATAATATTTTGAGTTTTTATATGTATAAAATGTTCCGATTGCATAAAGTATATTAGCGCTATCGTTGTTATACAAATAGCAGTTGTTGATGGTTCACAGTTAGATGTAGAACGTGTAATCACAGACCCTGAGACAAGTTGAATTCCTTAATACAGCCAATGAAGGTAAAGTTCTGCAAACCACCTTCTTCGTGTTCTTTATCACGTATGAACGATTTGAACTTCATGATACACGAAGAAGGTGGTTTGCAGAACTTTACCTTCATTGGCTGTATTAAGGAATTCAACTTGTCTCAGGGTCTGTGATTACACGTTCTACATCTA
>UZAN01050271.1:0-20696 GCA_900618425.1 Echinostoma caproni
GAATGAGCGTTCGTTTTTTGTTTTAGTGCTTATTTGCTCTTGTACACCCGTGACAATTTCCTCCAGCGACTTTTTGTTCCGTTCGTTTCTTACTGCTGCTCTGCAAACTCGTGCACAACGATAACATATCATCTCTTTGACCATACGTTTGGAAGGGGAAATGCTCTTCCGTGTCACTGCTTGATCGAATCGGGTCAATTGGTGGGAGATAATTTTCCGTTCGCAGACGACTATATACCCTCACTCTTTTTCTGACGGTAACTTGATTCAGGCCCGATTATTCTGTATATGCCAATAATTCGGTAATGGATTTTCATTTTCTCTTCAAACTGACAAGTCAGTCTTTTTACACCGTTATTCGGTCAAGATTTACTGGATTCATGCAATAAAATCGTGAACCTGTTCTTCGGTGTTCTGGTACTGTCCAGAAGGGCAGTTATCGATGGATGCGTGGGCGGGGATTCGTGCATCCTGACGGACAACCCAATTCGCAGTAAATTTATTCAACACTTTATCCAATGTGTCTTGTGTAATTCCTCAAATTGACACTGACCCTCGTAGCAAAGGGATTAATGAAACAACTTTATCTTGTACGATCGAAGCGAATTTAATTGTCCAATGTCGGTTTTATCGATCCCATGTGAAAATCAATAGTTTTTTCATACTTGAGCAACACAACAGTGAAGTTAAATACAGTAAATCGGGGAGTTTTGTTGATAAAACCGGATTCAAATCATAACGCAAATGTGCATTAGTCTCATGCGTCCATAACTCAACACACCAAATCAGATCACATAAAACAGCGTGTTGGTCAAAACTGGTTTAACGATTAAATGAAGATTAAATGTGAATATTTCTTTCACAGCAGCATGCTTGGATTAGTCCATTCCATTATTCAGAGGCACCAGATATTCTTGATGGTCTTGGGTGTGGGTTTCACTGTTTGGGAGATCGTTAATTCGACACAATTTCATGCATTTATATGCAATGGAAATGTTTGTGATAACCGACAAAGAGCACTGGACAGCGGTACCGGACTGTTTGGGACTCGTCAGCAGTGTGTACTGTTTTTTGTCCATGTCAGGACTAGAACCACGAACATACGGGTTGAGACTTTAAACCCTTACCCCTCGTGACTGGCGCCTGGTGGCTCTTATCAATTGAATGAGCCAATCCAAGCTTGATGCTCTAAAATTGAGTCATTCGCACAAGTTGATAACCGTCGACCGTGTAGCTCAGGGGTAACGGTTTGAAAACCCAACCTGAAAGTGCGCGGTTTGAGTCCTGACGGGGAAAAAAAGTGCGCACTGCTGACGAGTCCCAAACGGGACGAAACAGCTGTCTCGTGCTGTTCGTCGGTTATCACAAACCTTTCCATTGCAGTTAAACGAGAATTCATTCATCGAATCACTGTGGTCTAAAACCAAGTCCAGGTGGTTCACGGACAAACAACCTCGAAAGGTACTGGTCGATTTCCGTCATGGATAACTGCCTCACGTGATTGGACACACATTGGTAGCGATTGGATGAATGCGTAAATTACCGTGATTGCTGCTACGACGTTCCAAAGCCTCGTGTAACTGGCTGTCGAGGGTCTGCTTCCATATGAGTAACCTGGAAGAGACCATTGTCCACAGGCTGAATGAAAGTGAACATAACTTGAAAGCCGACCTGGACTGGCCGGCGGAAATCGGTCTTGAGGAGAAACCTGGAAAATACCATCTTATATAACTTGAATTCACATACTCAAGACACTCCTGGTTAGGCGAGAGAAAATCGACCAACTGAATCTATAAATGTGAAACGACCTTTCAAAGACCTCCAGGATTAGTATCTTCAGCAACCATTCTGGCACTGGCTGACACAACAATA
Organism: Echinostoma caproni; assembly: GCA_900618425.1. Classification (NCBI taxonomy): domain Eukaryota; kingdom Metazoa; phylum Platyhelminthes; class Trematoda; order Plagiorchiida; family Echinostomatidae; genus Echinostoma; species Echinostoma caproni. The sequence continues at coordinate 1,873 of UZAN01050271.1, forward strand.
TTAGCTGGACAATTTATCGGACGGATACTTGAACAAAAGTGATTGGAACCACTGCACCACTAGAAATGATATTTTTTCTGCGTTATTCGTCTCAAGACAATACAGGTTTTGCCTAATAGGCTATATATTCATTGTCCGGAGAGATCACTAATCCATACGCTGACTGCATAATTTTGATGATAAAGGTGGGATGTAATCTGGTATTGGCGGATGTGAAACTATACCACTGACAAAATTCGACGCCTTGACCGCATGATAGATGCTATTCCGAAAATATGAACCTGCAAATGCGGTGGGTAGGTTAGCCTAGAAATCACATTAAGATCAGACTTCAAGAATAACTTACTTAGGGAAGGGGTCCAAAGCTCTGAGCCGATAACCCTTAATTAACTTTCAAGTGTATGGCTCACACAATTCACTTAAGACACTCTTGAAGGTCTTAGTGAGAGCTCACACTGCGACGCTGTCGTCTTCTACACATTTATTGAGTGAAAACCAAAGGTGACTAGCACTGGGGTGCACAAATTGTACGCCAAATGACATCGATAGTGACGATCTTCACAGTATCCACTCTGCTCCTACCTATTGCCGAAATACAAAATCGGTCAAGCAAAAGTGTTCGAGGTCAAACGTGATGACCACGATGTGCATACATTGCTCCCGTGTAACGTTCATGCAAGTCAGTTGTCCTCAACGACGAACGGTTTATCAGTTTCCAGAACCTAAGGTGTTGCATGCATCAAACTATTTTTTGTACTCTCACAATGGGAATTTCCCGTTTCATAGGGAACATGGGTTTTGTTGCACTAGTGGACTAATTAAATGTCTTTTCACTTCCTTTTTTATTTATTGAATAGACAACTTCTAGGAAGGGGCTGCGGTCATACACCAGCTGCTTAGGTAAATACATATATAGGGAAGACGAGCGGCGATGGAGCGGTTGGAACCCGGGACTTCCGGGTCGCGACTTGGGGGCCTAAGTTAGATACCCTCGGGTTAAGCAGAGCTGAATGCTACCAGTCCCATTCCCGGGTTGTGGATAGGGGGATACCTTTACCGAAGAAAGTTAGCTGTGAATAGGTTGAAGCATACCGCAAAAAATAAGCAGTCGAGAACAAACAGCAGCGGCACTACCAGGGTGTGGTGGGTTTCCGGCTGGTCACCTAGCTCCTGTTTGAAAGCCGCGTAAGCCCAATAACGGTATCGTGACAATGGTTGATGTGACTGACCTTTTAAAACTAAAAGTCATTGACCCCCTCACTTCCGAGTGGCGAGGGATTACTTCCTGCTGCCTTGCAGTTCGCACTTGGTTGTGCAAAGGCTAGAGGTGTGCCCTTAAAATAAAAAGAAACGTTGAGTGACATTGGGAAAGTCTCTCGTACTAAACTTCCAAGGAACTTCATGATCATGATCATGTCTGGAACCAGCAGCAGTAAATTAAGTAAGTTTGATACCAGTCGTGAGAATCACTTGTGAATGCGTATTGATAACGTTGGACCTATTCCTCTTCGACCAAAGTGATTTTTTCCAATCGTTATCCGTCACTGAATTTCAGTTCTCTTTCACCAAATTTCAATTCACTGTAAATGAGAATTCGGTAGCTTTTTAAGCCGGATACCGGTTTCTCACCTGACCTGGCACCATTGTGTGTGTGTGTGTGAACACGAGCTCTTCTTGCATTCAAGGTCATGTGCCGACCGCACCGTACTCACCTGAACTCATTCAATCGATTAGTCTGTTTTCGTCCTGTTCCGGAGAGTGAGTTTTGTTAAGCCGATCAACCTTATCCAATTTGCTTCAGGTGTCATTTGAACTGCGATCGTCTCATTGCGGTTTAAGCTTTTAAATGACGATTTCCCATCTATATTTATGCGTCAGTAAATCAACCGAAAAACTCAGCCATGATTGCTTGTGTCATACATGTCTTCGTCAGATTGTCGAGACTGAGTAAGATAATTGACAATGTGATGAAGCTGTGTTCAAAACTCCAAATGGGGATTTTGTGATTAATATTCATTTATTCACTTTCGTGTATTACAGTTTACCAATCGTTCTCGATAAGTGAAAGTTGGTGGTGCTCTATAGAAAAAGACACGTCCTGTGGTAGCTGATAATTTTTGTACACTCATCCTTTATAGGCCATCGAACACTGATTTTATTTCAAAGGTGAAGTTGTCATGTGTATAGCAAATGAAGCGTGAACTGAAAAGCAAGGAAGCAATGGACAGCTGTTTCGAATTGGTTGAGCTTCATCAACATTGCGAAGTATCGGGTTCGATCCCTAGTTGGGTCGATGGATTGGCACTGCAGCTGATGAGACCAAACCAGGTCGAAACAGCTGTCCAGTGCTTCGTAGCTTTTCAGGTCATGCTTCATTTGCTATATATACGACAAATTCACCTTTGAAGTTGAATCAAATCCTCCACTACTCACTCTGATTTTAAATTACGCCAATGACTGATTAACCAATGAGCATTTTTCCCAACGTGATTGGGACAGCAGCATTAGACCAGATCACGCTTATTGCTCCCAGAATACTGATCTTCAAGTCAAGTAGAGTCCAACTAATCTTTGTGCACCTACAGGATGAATTTTTCCAGCAATTTTTCACGATAACACAGTGCAAGCGTGGAGAGGAACGTAAAATGATGTGAAGTGGGGTAAACGAAACCTACGTCGCACTACGAGTATGAAAATGATAATGACAGTTCAAAAATGAATAAATAAACTAACTAATGAGATGTTCCACCAGATCTGTAATAATTGCTGCCAGGTTACCACACATGAAGCGGACAAGAACAAGGAGGATGCTGTTTCTGTATGTGACGATGTGTGGAAGGGAGCTTATAACGGGAGCGGGTACGGGGGGGGAGTGACATGAATTTATTAAGTTCTTTGTACAAACAACGATGTTCATTGTTCAAGAATTTAACAGCCATTCTTTAACATGCATCAGTGTGCCTGCACACACACGGACATTAATGGCTATTTCACTATGTCAGGAAAGAAATTTTATACATCGGGAAAACAATATGAAATTCTCTTCTTTCAGGGTGGGGAAGAAACAGGGGGACAGTACAGCCATTGAGGGAGAATGCATCCACGCTACCACGAATTTGAAAATTACGTTTGGGGGAACAGCAAGCTTCTTAGGCCTAAAAACATGAAACGAAAGTTTATGGACCCTATTGTAAACCCTCTAGACATGGCTAGTCCAGCAGAGATTGTGGATTAGAACAACTCCTAAGTATTTAACAGAATCAGCTCTGGGAATACTGGGAATGTTAACGACGAGGTCAGATAAATCAATAAAAGTAGTTTGATAAGGGGAATGAGATTTGAGGTTGAAGGGAATGTCAACATATTTGGAAACATTAATCGTTGGCGCTCGGGGCAGGGACCAACTAGAAACGTCGTTCAGATTGCCTTGAATTTGGTGGGAAGATACAGCGGTACTGGAGGAGCAACCAATCACATCTTTCGCATACTTACAGGTAATAAAGTTGGTAGGAATGGGCAGGTCGTTAATGACCAGGGAGAAAAGAATGAAGACAAAATGGCACCCTGAAAGACTACGGGAGAGGACGAAGTTTCACCATGGAATGAGGAAAATTTCATCCTAAAAGAGAAGTAGTTTACAAGAACGTTTAACAAGTCGGATTCTAAACCGCAGTCAGCAAGACATTGAATGAGAATGCGACGATCAAGAGAACCTAAGGTGTTGACATAATGAAGAAAAATAAGACGAACATTTCCAGCACTTTAATCTAGAACTAAGGCTACAGCATGGACAATATACGCGACAGCATCAAGGGATTGTTTATCAGCAAACTGAAGAGGATTGAGAACATCAGACGGGTTCAACAGGACCCCTTCAACAGGGCTGAGGTACACGTGAAAATTGATCGATATTTTGAAGAATCTTTCTCGGGAATGGGTCTTATCCGGGCAACAATCCTCCAGCAATCTTGACAGGTTATTTTTCCTCCCACATCGTGTGTGAATAGGACGAAACTGATGAACCTGTGACGAGCAACAATGATGTTCCAGTACTGACGTAGTCGCGCGAGGCAAGATAAATCTTATGACACACATGACACACGTGACTTTTTTCATCCGGTGGTTGACCAGGGGTGGGAGGGGACAGTGTTTATCCAAAGCGTATTATCTCGATTTTCTTAAATGCGAAAAATCGTACGTGTAGTGACCAAGAAATCAACCAACCAATCCTACCTGACTGTGTTAGTCGGTATTGTCGATTCATGAGGAAATCCGTTTCCGTGGTGAGTGACACGGTCAACTCAGCCCCCCCCTCCTCACACACACACACACACACACACATAACCAAACAAGCCGGTCAAAAACAATTTACCTAAACAAAAAAACATGTTTCTTTAACATCCGGGTAGAATGACCTCAGATGACTGACTGTAAGACAAGCGATCTAATCCTGTAAGAACAACATGTGATTTTATCGAGCAAAAAGGTGTTATTTAATGAAATATTTCACTTTTTAGAGAGAATACCCGGTGAATTTCGCTCTATTGATCTCGACAAGCTTTTGATCAGATGCTTTCCGTGCAATTTGTTGAATGTTTTTAGTTACTCCTACTACTTTTACTCTCTCAAAGTGTATGGTGGGGCATCCGTTGAACAGCGCAAGTTATTAGTTATCAGTGCATTGATCTGCAGACCGTGTGTTTACAGTCCAGCATCCCAAACTTTGAATTGCTTCCGGAAAATTATTTTAATACTGATGATAAAATCATCGGTGTGGCCATGTCGTAGCTCAGCTAGCAGGGGGTGCGCTGTAAAAAAAATACGAGTAGACGGCGTCCATGCATATGGGTTCGAATCCCACCCAGGCTACTGAACTTTTCACAATCTCAACATAAAAACTTCAAATCTGTCAAACAAAATTTCAATAAAATCATACTCCGTTGCTTTTATTTCTTCCTTTCATCGGCCAGGGCCTTGCAGTACAGTTATACATACGTATCACAATGAAATGCAACATTGAAGATATATATTTAGCCACAGTGATTAAAACCTTTGCTAACCTCTCTCGCGTTTCTTTAGCCCCGTTTCTCCTCAACCGGGGAGAGTTACAAAATTTGATCCGTGCTTTAACTAGGTATGAGAATGAGAGCACATTTGTTTCATCCAGTTGCACTCATACTGCATTAGTCGCATGGTCTCTGGTGTATTTTCCGGGCAACAGATTTCAATAAAATAAAACAGTATTCTACCTCTAGTTGATCAGTGTTACGAGATGAACTACAAAAAATGCAATCCAAACAATAATGCTTCCAAAAGATGCGTATTCTTAGGCAAATGGGAAAGATTGTGCACAAACTGTGCAGGATTGTTAGACAGGCTGGTTCTCGGTTTTATTTGGTTCATAGTACCTTTCAGTTTAGCCCATTTCATACTAGCCCGCTTCATGGGATTGCTCTCAGCAAACCGATCGAATAGGTTTCTTTAATCGCTGCTTAACTGGTCGAGGATACATCTATCTTCTTTGCACCCGGTTACGCTTCAACAGCTGTGGATTCGTGCTTACGCTATCTGGCTGGTTTCTCGCGCGGTGTTTGAGCGTTACCGAGTTTGGTCCTATTCGGGCATGTCTCAGAGCTTGTTCATTACTGGTGTTATTGTTCTGTTAATGTTTGAATGGAAATCTTCACTGAATTACGAAACAGCAGGAAAAACCTGGTTATGAACGAACAAGTACAGTCATCAGTTTTCTGAACGAGTGCATCAAGTTGCCGGAAGTCGCTGAGTTGCATCTGAATAAAACCGAACTTGATAACGCTCGAACGCCGCGCGAGAAACCAGACGGATAGCCTAGGCACGAACCCGCAGCAGTTGGAGCGAAACCGGGTGCAAAGAAGTTAGATATATCCCCGATCAATTAAGCATCGAAGGAAGAAATCAAGCAGTTTGCTGAGCGCTTTTCCACCAAGCGGGCTAGCATGAAATGGGCTAAACTGAAAGGCACTTTGAACCCAACACAGTCAAGGAGCAACCTGTCCACCAATCCTGCACAGTTTGTGCACAATCTTTCCCATTTGCCTAAGAATACGTAGCTTTTGGAAGCACTATCGTTAGGGCTGAATGTTTTCTTTGTTCATCTTGTAATACACATCAACTAGAAGTTGAAGTGTAGTTTGAAAATAATATTCCTCGTTTTGTTATCCATAAGTCACGTGATTTAACAACTCCCACTGGACCCATAAGGTTCTATATCAAGGTACCCGTATGTGTATTTGTCTGCAAATAAAACAGGTAAATCTCCGTTCACAGCTGAATCGCCGAGTTTTGCCAACTTTTTCAGGTTTCACAAACAGATGGAAGGTAGTTGTCGCTGAAACGACTAGCGCTGGAATAAATCGTGACTGTTGGAGGTCGACTCGGATGAGTCTGATCACTAGGAAGAAGAACTCACAAAGTGTAAACCGATTGCCTGAATCTCTGCACCACTGAAAACTATTCTGTTGAATAAAATCTGGCATCGCTTTGGAATTCCAATGAGCCTATCCAGTTTACTTACAAATAGCCGATATCAACGTTCGATACAATTGCACAGGTAAAAAGATACTAGTGCCATGCGTTTTGACATTCAGGGATGATTACTCCAACGACTTGTGAGTGTTTGATTGAGGAACAGCTTTCTGGTTGCTACCTAGAGGCCAATGCATTCAATGTTATTTTAAACTATCTTTTCTAGTTCCAACGGCAATATCCTCTGGTGTTTTTCGGTATACGATTCTTTTCTCACTCTTGCTGTCTTTTTCCATTAGCAACCATCTTTTTGCCAGCAACTTTATCAACTGCACATTAGACAGTGATGGCCCGAAGGACGAGTGTTCGAATCCCACCACCACCGCCGCCTGACTTTCCCCATTTGTGTGTTGCATGACAACCATTTGATTGGTCACTTCCCACTTCCTGAAAATTGTATCATTGTGTGTTCAATAAAAGGAAGTAAAAATGAAAAATGAAAAAGTGTACCAATGATGTAATAATCGGTCGCTCATTTAAGATAGTCGGAATCGCATTTTCAACTGGTCCTCATCATGCTGTGTTGTACTTAATACCGCCGACAGTGTTAATGTCCTTTTCATTCTTAAATTGTGTAGCCACAACTCACATAGATTCGTTCAAGCGTTTCCTCTGATGGTCCGATTACACCTTGGCTCACATTGGTCAATACTCATCCAACATGTGTTTGGTCCATGAACCACGCCGACCTAGTTTTAGGTCACAGTTAATCGATTGATCTTTCCTCGCTATCATTCACCCCGGTTCTCATTAGTTTACGCTCTCGGGTGTGTTCTGATTCACATTCTGGTGGGTTATGTACCGTAACAAAACTGCGCATCAGCGGGACGATCAGTTTCATCACCTCGAGCCACGCTTTGTTCAGTAATCTTTCTATGGATAGTCAAGAATTAGCAGAGGTTGACAGTGTCAACTATCTAGGTAGGGTTCTGTTTCACTATCATTCCTGAATTTCTCGATTTAGAAATGTCATTTTTTAAAAGTTCTCAGTTTGTCCTGCCACTTACTGATTCTAGATGAAAACACCTGTTCAATATGAAAAGATTATTTTTCAATCCATAAGTGGTTGTGTTCTCCAGTAACAAACCTTGTTCAATCAAGCTTCAGCCAATATTCACAGTCTTTTAGCCACAACCCACATTCATTTAGCCTCGAAGCACATACTTTAGTCATGCCGCTATAGGCGAGGCAGATCAAAAGTATCAGAATATTCTGAGGTCAATTAACGTTGAAAAACTTTATTTTTTACAACTGTTAATGCTACAAAGCATGGGTAATAAACGAGGTGTGGTGGCCGCACGCCAAATCACATGTTGGTTGGAGAAGGTTTGAACGATGTGCCCGTATCGGTAAATCAGTTAGCACATCTCGTCTAGTTCCAGTGTTTCCATATAACATGCGATACTTCTGTGGGTAAAAATCTCAAATGTAACACAAACGGTATATTTTACAATCGCAAGCTTGGATTAGCCCATTTGATTGTTAAGAGACACCAGGCACCCTTGATAGTCTTGGATGTGGATTTCACTCCTTGTGAGGTGGCACGCGTTAGATGGAAAATTAACTATGAAAAAACCTGTCGAACTGACTTGCGAATTGAAAGCTGTGGGTTTGAAACACTTTGATATTGTTTTGCAACTCCATCGTGGATACTCGTTTCCCTCTGAACTTATTCATTTTCCCCTGAACCTATCTGATTTCATGGAAAGGCTCTTCACATTTGTCCATGATTGATTCGACCAGTTTTTGATTATTTCCCCAAAACCCTGTAATCTGCTACGTTCAACCAAGCTGAATGCAACTTGTCGCTTTAAGTAAAGTCCCTCCGACGAAATCTGCATATAACAAAATATTTTTGGGGACCAGTGAAATGTTAAAACAAAATGGAAAACTTTCTTTCGTCAGATACCCAAAGGATTCCATATGTGTTGGTAGGGGGGGGGGGGTTGTGAGTTTTGATCATGTTTGTTTACTACAGGGAAGGCCACCTAAATATCGAATACTCACGGACGAAAGGCTTTGGTTATTGGCACTAAATGCTACCGAAGAAACAGTCTTACAGGGTATAGAGTTATAAGAAATTTGGTCCGGTATTTAGGGTTTATAGTTTGATGATGATCTTCTTACAGATTACATGGTTGTAGCTGAAAAGGTGCGGAATTTAGTACATAAGTAAAGACGACATCCACCCTAGCCCAAGTGCACTTCTGTGGTAAGACTTAGTTACACTTGATCGTGCTTCTAGAATAAAGAAAACTGTTGTTGTTGTTGTTGTTTGTTGTTGTTTGTTGTTGTTGTTGTTGTTGTTGTTGTTGTTGTTGTTGTTGTTGTTGTTGTTGTTGTTGGATTCCCCAAGATGTAATATCCACGCAATTGTTTGAGGACAAATATAACCATTATTTTCAGATTCATTCTACTCCGCAGAATACCAAAATCTTACAGCTGAATATCTATCTATCTATATCTATCACTTTCTTGCCCTAGGCAAACTATAATTACATTGGAAACAATTTTAATGAGTAAAATATTGATAAATGAAACACAGATCGGCGCTTAACAGTTTTTCTCAACGTTCGTTATCCCAATTCTCCCTTATCTTCTTCCTTATCCAAATAACCGAGTAGATGAGTGAAAAGCGTTAATCTCCTTCCGCTCGAGATTAAGCCTGCCTAGATAGATGTCTTATTTTGCGAGCAAGATAGAATGACTCCCAGATGCGACACTAAATTTCACAAGTTGTATGTACACCCACCCTCCCCATACGCACATACAAGTATATGCACACAGATGCAAATACCCAAACATACAAACCCCTGAGACGGACACGCGAACCGTGGTCAACCAACCTTACGTGGAGGAGTATCTGTGGCCACAAAAAGAGAGAGAGCTTCACTACACCCCGTACCCGGAGCGGGGGGGGGGCGATTGAATGACTGTCCAAAAGGGGCAAGTGTGGCTCTCCAAATGTCGATCGGTTAATCAATCATCGGAAAGAGTGACAGTGGTGGTCGTGGTGGTAGCGCACTGGCTGTCCTGGCGCCAGCGCAGTTAAATTATGACGCATTCGGTGCATTTTGGGTCCGTGCCTTCATTCGTCTGGCCGAGGACTGGCCAACCATCCAGCCGTTTGGCCGTTTTGAGAAGCACTGGTATGAATAATGCCAGCAGAGATACTGCCGGTCCCAGACACCGAAACACACCCAACCCTCACTAGTTGTGTGCGAATCAATGGCAAGTGCGGCAACCCGCCAACCCATACCCCGATATGGTGGTGGCCCTGGTTACTAAATTCACATACTCGCGACATTATGCCACAAATCTCATCTTTGATTGTTCCCCTTCATAGTCTTCCACTAATCTGTTTCACTTCAAGTGCGAAGTGGATGGGCACACCGATTTAGAGAGTGCTGCTGCCCGCCACAGAATTTCCGATTTGGACCCTAAATAGGATAAGAAGAAATTTTGGCTACGGAAACGCATCTGAACTACCAACACTGGGGATAAAGATCTATCCGAATAAAACCTACACCTAATGCGAACCGGTCGAGGAATACGATCAAACCACAGTTTTTCAGAATGTACTTTTCATAGATCTCTGATTCACATTGAATACCCAAGCGATAATACTGAAAAATATCCCATATAAATTTTTTTCTTATTTAATCCACCACTCAATCTATCTAGCTAGCTACCCGTATAGCCAATTATTCATTTATTTATGTTTGAGCGAAATAAGCCGGTTACTGAATGGTAATATGTGGATTGCACTGTTTCTATCTGCACAATAGTCGATCAGGATTCAAATAGACCAAAGCGCCATAACCGTAAGGAGTCCGAATTTCATAAATAATGCGGGTAATTTTAACTGAACAGCGGTGTGTCTTTGGTTTCTTCATGAGTGCTTGAACAATTGCTGTACTGTCCCATTTCTTCGACAATTGCCTGAACTTCAAACTTCTGTCGTTAATAGATTACACAGGAAAATTCTCCATTTAACTAATATTTACCTTTCCAACACACCCCGAAAAGTCCCTCGCGGTGTTTAGATCAAGAATTGAGTGAGCAAGCAAATTACATGGAACTTTTTTATATACTATCACTATATTTTACTGACGTTATCCGTATGAACCTTTGTCGGTATTCCGAAAACGTAGGAAGATAAAAGATTCAATAAAAGTTCCAATGTACCGACCCATTATCTTCCTTCCTTCCAGAACTGTTGTCGGTCGTAGTTTAGTGTCCGTAAAAATAGCATCCCAAACCACGAGAAAACCATCACGGAAAACGAAGGTGAATCTTACTATTCCACACATTAGTCTTTAGAAGAGCTCACACTGGACGTTATCCTTAGGTACGACATCGTTCCATTCATCAGTCCATCTATTGTGATTTCTGATTCAAGCAACTCGATCCGGAATATGACACGTTCAGTGTTCATCTTCCTCTATCGTGGTTTAAGTCCCAGTTGTTGCTCATCCCAAAAAGTGATGAACTATGGACCAGTTAAATACATGGGAGTTCGAAACCTTCAAACAGTTTCCACTTGATTCGAGAATGTAACGAAAGTTTCAATTTATTCAGTCGTGGACGACACTTCGTTCTCATCCCAAGAAACGCTTCCATAGAGAGGTCCTCATAAATCATGTGATGGAGAAGTTCTATGTACTCCTTTACTGGTATTAAAGTTTCACTAAGGTTAACATCTATGGTTATATAATATATATAGTATATATAGTATACCGTTTGTAATTCAATTTTGTCCGGGTATCCTTTCAAGTTGCCTCAGTATCTTTTAGACGTTGGATGTTTGGATTGACCCATTCGGTTTTCCACAGGCACCAGACACTTGTGATGATTGATCTTGGGTGTGGGTTCTACTCCTTGGGGGAGATGATGAGTTCCGCACTAGTGGAATACATTTAAATGGTTAGGTTTTACACTTAGGTCAAGTCATGCTGAATCATGTGTGTATGACATGAGGCACTATCCTGATGAAGGAAAACAATAGATGATGATGTACTGGCAAAGTGCGATTCGTAATATGCGCTCGCACATAGAGGAACGGGAGTTCGGCCACGTCATTTAGCTTAAAAAATTACATTTTTGTGGACTTTTTCGTCATTAAATCGCATCGTTATTAATTTCAAGGACACCAAATACTATCCTACACGAGCACGTTTATGAAATCTGTATGTGTTATCACACGAACGGCACCTTTTGTAAAATATTCTAATCATGTGAGAAATAAGTTTGTGCGGATTATCAGGTGGCCGATGGAGAAAACATCGTGCACTTTGGCAAGTGGCTCTCAGACAGTGCAGTATCAGTCAAATGCACTTTTTTCCCCATTTTAACAAGCAATTTTCGTTTTCTGTTAGGAAAAATGGAGGAGGTAGTTGATAGCACACGGAAAAAGGAGTACAAAAACCTAGGAATTATTATACTACAAGAATCGTGGCTGCACGACAAAATCCCCAGCTAAATCGGATAGATATAACTTGTATCGGGTCCCACGAGTGTCCGTAAACGAGGCGGTGTTGCAAGTTACGTTAGCGACAACTGGAGTAAATCAACCGCCGTCATCTACGAATAATCAGCGGATAAAATCAGTTGTCAAGTCATCGACTGTAAGCCCCGATTTTTGAGTGGGTTTCGTTCCACACTTCTTGAAAACTTTTAATTGTAAGTCATAATATCAGTGGCTGACATAACTAGCTTTTCTGACATTTTTTCTACCTCCATCATATCGAAAACAAGTAACTCTTTGTGTATATTTGTTGGTAATTTCAACAGACATGATGTAACAATCCTCACCACCCTAGGTGTACAAAATTTGGTACATTTTCCTATCAGACTCAATTCACAACTTGATTTCGTTTTAACCAGCAGACCGCAATTTTTCGACGTCCAGAAACGTGCTCCTCTGAGCAGTTCCGATCACTGTATCTTAAAAGTATTTCCCACTGAATACAGCAAAACTAACCAGTACACGTTTTTAAGAAAGCCTTTCAAGAGAGTGAGTCAAAGAAATTATTCATCATTGAACTTATAAAGGCTAAGCTCAGTGATTGACATCACAGATTTTTCGGTGTTTCCCGATCAGAACCCTTCTGTCCTCTGTGAACCTATTACGGACTACCTCAATTTCTGTTTTAACCAGTGGTGTCCACTCGAAACGGTCTTTGTCCATAAAAACAGATATTCATCACCGTTAATCAGCAGCTACACAGGCGAAAAGAACAGGCCTGTTAACAAGGACAAAGAATCCATGTCAAGCGGCTTACAATTTCGATCGAAGCTGAAATAAATCGACTGAAAAAATTTTGCATCGACACTATCCTGGTAAACTCTAGTTGTTGTGGCATATGGAAGACTATCAACCGATTGTGACAGTAGCAATAAACAAAAAAGGAAACTGTCGACATTGAAAGACTAAATTCTGAGTTTGGTCCAGTTTCACAATGCACTATCCTGCCAGACTTAGTCAACTTTACGCCAAAACCAACTATCGAACCCGCCACAGTCTTTCAATAGCCACTGAGCCTAAAGTTGAATAAAGCATCTGGCCCGGATGAACTATCACCCGTGGTACTCAAGGTATGTGCGGACATTCTTTCAGCCCCATTGCCTAAAATATTCAATGACTGTTTGATCAGCGGAAAAATTCCTAATATTTAGAGACTGGCCAATATTACTCCCGTTCCAAAAAAAGAACCTGGGAGGTATCGTCCAAATGCCTGCAGGTCAGTCATGCTCAAATTATTTGAGAGATGCTTGTTACCGTGGGTTATCACTGAGTCTGCGGAAGACGACATACATCAATTTGCATATAGTTCTTCGCGCTCAACACTTGATGCCGTTGCATACCTTGTTAATTCAATAATTTCCGCACTAAATAAAAAAGTAAGACTGTCAGAATGGTGTTCTTAGACAACAAAAACGATTTTGGCGGTCGTGATCGATCGGTACTGCACAACGTGATTACCGAAAGTGGTGGTAATCCAAACGTTAGCAGATTGATCCGCGATTATTTCACAAACAGAAGGCAGTTTACGTGCCTCAACGGAAAAAGTCCTCCACTCGCCCAGTTGCTTCTGATGTTCTGTAAAGTGTAATATTTTCCCCATACTTCTTTTCAATGTATGTCAAACAATTTCCCATTCCTCCTGCATTCTTTGGCTGTAAACAAGCAGATGACGTTGTTTTATGTTGCAAAGCATCCATCCCTGAAGAGCCTCAGGAATTCAAAGCAAGATAACGACTTTGTCACTTAGTCCTTGTCCCGTTCTCTCTCAGTGAATACCTCTAAATGTCAGGATGTTGTATTCTCCCTCTTGGCCGATGTACCATATTCAGCTCTAACAGATAGGTTCTCCACTTTCTCTACCAATCAACAGCCTGTACCGAAATCAACAATAGTAAAATACCTTGACGTCACTTTATCACACAATTTATCATGGTCACTGAATGTTCAAAACACATTCTGTAAAATCAGAAAGCTTTCATATTTCTCACTCCGATTGAGAATGCTTTCTGTTTCCCGTGAGCTGATTGTTAGGTTTGTGAATGCATGCGAGCTACCCCATTGGTTGTATTCCTTCCCAGTGATTTTTCCCGATATTTTGAAGAAAGAATTTTATTTAGTGGCGAGATCCCTGAAACACATCTTCAAATGTAGTGGCATCGTCAGGGATAAACTCGTGAATCCTATCTACCTACAAACATGTGAAAATTCCACTACCGAAATACAATCAAATACTAACCACCCATTACACAAGGAATTTTCAAAAACTGTGTTTACATCATCCACACGCTCAAGATCTAAACTCTCATTTGCGCATACCTTATCGTAATTCTGTTTTGTCATAACTAGCCTCGTCTACTTATTGACAAGGAGAAGATTTCCACAGAGTTGCGCAATTGCCTCATTGACAAGCACAATCTACTGCTTCCAAATTCATTATGTATGGTTTTGTAAATTTGAATCTAGAAATATACTGTAAGCTGCTGAAAATTCACCCATGCGGGTCCATAAAGCTACTACTAGCTTGACTCGACTCGACTTGAACGCCAAATTGATGAAAATTGCTTCCTATTGAGAAGTGAAAACTTACGAAAGGATTGACCCACGCGAAATGCAGCTTTAGTTTTTACAACCATCAACCACGTTTCGATCAAGCACACACACACTCAAAATGACTAAACTTCATATCGCCTTGTTCGAATCTGATTGACGGTCAGGCGATGTCCTCTTCGTGAAGCATAAAGCACAACATGGTTACAAACTGTTTATTTCTTTCCCACTTTCACTCAGATCCAATCACAGTTGGAAGTAATAATAATAACAACAACAACAATAAAACGCACTCGACGCCGGAATTAGAATCTTAGCCAAAACCAACCATTCAATCCGTTCTACCTGTCGCGAGAAATTTGTCGATCAGAACGCTTTTCAACAACAAAAATGCGCCTGCAGTAAATAAAAACCTAACAGATAGCTTTTCGGGAGGTGTTGACATGCATGCGTGGAAAATACTGATTCTGAATCGCCGAAGATGGGAAGAAATACGGAGTACAGGACAATGAAATGATTACACGACCGGAGTGCCTGATTGACGTGTGATGAGGTGGACCGCCGGCATACACCTGTTACATTGTGTGTGTGTGTGCACTGTCATGGTTCAAGACAGAACATGCACTTAATGCTTCAATAAAATACATTTTTATTCTTTCTCAATTAAATTTTTCGTCAGTAATTTACTTTTCACATTGGACGGTATAGTTTATGTGNTGTATTTGCTATGAATAAATCCATTGATCTAATGTGTCGACCACCCACACATGAAATATATCGATCGATCAAAACCAATAAAACGCCGGATCCTATGACAGTCATCGGATCTTCCCCACAGTGCAGTGCATGTTCACAGATCATGTCCGATAACTACAGTTCGGCTCTATAGTTCCTCCCGGTTTTTCAACCGCGCTATGTGTAGTATGACAGTAGATGGGGAATGACTTTACCTAACACATTTCTCTTCCCCGCCTTTCTCATACACCCACCGCACTGCCTTCTTCTTTGATTTTTCGAGGGTGAATCGTGATGAAAATTGAACTTCTACCGGAGTTATTTCCGTTTCGCTGAAATACATCCAAAAATGCATTTATCTCGGTGTATCCTGGGCTCCCCTGGCCGTAGAACTACCGATTTTCGACATAAGCAGCCTTGTGTGTTCCAAAACACTATTTAATGGTCACTGTTAAGTAGCAATATTAGACCAGATATCAAATATTAAATGACTATGTGTATATGTTACCATAATGGCCCCACATTCTGACCATGGAAAAGGAGAATCTAACTTTTGGTCACTCAAACTAAGACCGCGATAAGATGAAACCAGTATCTAGCCATGCAGTTAATGTGCCCATCATCATCATCATCTAATTCTATGGTGTGACACGGAGGTAGGCGTTGTCACCACAGACTATTTCTGATGGTGTATCTTTTTTCTTTGTTTGTTAATGGTCTTTCTTTTATTGAATACACAATGATACCACTTTCTGGGAGTGGGAAGCGGCTAATCACAGGGCTGTCACCCAGTACATAAAGGGAAAAGTCAAACTGCGAAGGTGGGATTTGAACTCTTGTGCTCCGGAGCGATAATTTGGTAAAGGTAACACCGGGCCACCAACACAACCCACTGAATGAAATGTGTTTTTTTTTGACGAACATCCGTATCTCAGTTTTTGCACTATTTCAGTTTAGATCCTCAACAATAGTGATGAGCGTGCACATGGGAGCAGAGAGAATCCACAACTTTGGACAAGTGCCGTACGTTTTTACGCGAATATATATCGTCTTTTTTTTTAGATACAGGGAAGCTTCACTGATGTTTACATCTATCCTGTCAAGATCTTCTGCTCAGCTTCACAGAGGATAATGTGACAGATTCGAAATAGGCTATTTATTTCACTATTCTATAATATCATTGATCCGAGTAACTATCTGGAATCATAAAATCAATAACTAAACTTTGAGACCGATAATGTTGCTGATTAAGTTCTTCTAAACCGCTTTAAAACGCCACAAAAACGGGCAATGCCTTCTCTCATTCACCTGCTCAGGAAATATGCATAGGTATCATCTAACTTGCGCTGAAGCTCTTTGGGAAAACAGCCCTGGTAATAATCGTAGAACCCATCATTTTGGGTAAACTTATTTTGCATAACAGTAATGAGGGATTTGATTCAATTTCTTTAGGGGAATTCGTCCTGTACAGAGCCAATACAGCGTGAACTGAAAAGCTAGAAAGCACTGCTTCGACCTGATTGGGTCTTATCAGCTGCAGTGCAAATCCATCGACCCAAATGGGGACCGAACCCGGGACCTCACTGGCAGAACGCAATTACGTTACGCACTACCCACTTATTTTGTTCACTACGTGATTTCAGACAGACATTTTTTCACTTGAAAAACAATCATCTGAATTTGTGTTAGTTACAGTATCCTTAACATTATTTGTCCAGACAAAACATTTGGGAGGGGGGCTTCAAATCATGCCCACATCGACCGCATATCAAGTCCATTCACGCTTATATTCCGAAAGCCACAGAGAAGGCCTGTCAGAGGAGCAACGACGCGATATCACCTTCCGTTTTCTGGATCATGTGACACTGATCGATGTGTTCGCCTGTCAGTTACCACGTGCGTATGTGTGCAAGCGCGCTCGCGCGTTGAACACTATCATCCAGAACGACCTCTACTGGTGAATTGACCAACCTCGACCTCGAGCGAAGCAGCACAGAAGAATAAACAAATTTCGCGTGGTAACTTCGTTGTCGTTGTTGTGGTCGTGGTCATCATCGTCGTTGTCGTCGTCGCTGTCGTCGTCGTCGTCGTCGTCGTGGTCTTTGTGCTTGTTTTTATCATCATTGTCGTGATCCGATTCCCGATGATCACTTGGAGGTACACCGGATGTTTCGTTGTCAAATAAAAGTTGTGCGTCTCGTCTGGATTCACAACTCCAACAACAACCCTTTCCGTATTTGTTCAGGTCATCTGGCACGTTTTTGTGTCACCAATGTAATGACGGTACTGCAGACAGTATGGATCATTCGCACGCACGTGGAACTGCCTTATATCCCGGGCATGGTACACATAGCAACCAAAGCTCATCAAAATTGGAAGGAGGCCAAATATAGATGTGGAACGTATACTTTATCTGTATTGTTTATAAGCCCAAACTGATCACACTGAACATGCAAGCGAAAAACAAGTATTTTTAAACGTAAATTTTCCTTTTATACAGATACTCTTCATATCCACGAGTTCGCCTAGCCCAGTTAGATACGCTTCGGTTTCCTTCGGGCTATTTTAATAAGGTGTTTTTTTTACCATAAATTAAACTTGTCCAATCACATACAATTTATGTAGGCAATTACTGCACTTCCCGCCCGTCCCCTCATCTGAACACAAAAGGAGTTGGTGCCTATCTTGAATGCACTTAAGTATTTCGTAGGTCTATATATTCTGATGAATCAACCTGGTCCGGTTGGGAAAATAACACATTACAAAGTGGTAACTGATCTCAGAAGTAGAATACACAAACTACAAAAATTGGTTCAACTAATTTGTTCATTTAATTACAATCAATGAAATGAGGAAACACAATCACCATGGCTTGTGTTTGTTTCGTGTGAGCACGGTTATTCCTTCGCATTGTTGCATTTTAGCTGTCACGTGACTTGGAGCATCAAGCTTAGATTAGCCCATTCGCTTGTTCAGAGGCACCAGACATTCTTATGGCCTTGGATGTGGGTTTCACTCCTTGGGAGATTGTTAATTCCGTACGAGGTAAATGCATCTAAACAATCGAATGGGCTAATCCAAGCTTGATACTCTAAAATTGATTGAGCCATTCGCACAAGCTGATGACCGTCGACCGTGTAGTTCAGGGGTAAGAGTTTGAAGTCCCCACCCGAAAGTTCGCGGTTCGAGTCCTGACAGGGGCACAAAATGTACGCACTGCTGACGAGTCCCAAACAGGGCGAAACAGTTGTCCAGTGCGCTTCGTCGGTTATCACAAACATTTCCATCGTCACGTGACTTGAATGAGGTTTGACAAACAGCGCTGGATATCTCTTTCATTCTTTTTGTGCAGATTTATTAGCCATGCTTACTATATTGGTACCCTGAATCGGAATGTATAAAATAAATGAACTCCTAGATACTGAGATCCACACCGAAACAAATTACGCAT
>UZAN01050272.1:7629-20695 GCA_900618425.1 Echinostoma caproni
CGCCCCAACAAAAATAATCCAATGGGGGTCGACCACTTGCTCCAGTGGATGACCACGACTACCCAATACTCTACGCCTTCAGTTCAGTTTTTACAACCATTATTCATGCACTTTCGTGCGCCGGTTTTGGTTCCTGTCGTTTGGATAAATGAGCAGAAAGAAGATTGGAATATTGAAAGCAAATCCAAGCGGAAGATAGAGAATTCATACAGAATGGTGTTTAGAGAATAATGAGCAAATGCACGAGCGTCACTGTTCGCGACAACCAGCCATATTACTCAGTGTCGCTAACCATTGGTGACCATCATCCCGAGGTCCCTAACCACGGAGTTCATGTGAACTAGTCTCCTGGTCAGAGCTTTCACACCCTCATTTGACCACCCTTGACCTTTTTCCAACCGCTACCTGCTTCGGCAAACATCGCTCGCCGTGACAACCTATCTAGTAACATGCGTAAAACATGCTCCAACCAACGAACCTATGGAGGTATAATACCTGCTCCAGTGGACGACCGCAGTTACCTAAAACTCTACGCCTAACCCCAGCATTGTTCGTCCGGTTTCCCCAACCGACTCGTGCAATGCTACGTAGACAGTGTTGTTCGAACACCGGCAATCTATTTTTATCCTGTTCCCGTAGTGACCAAGTTTCTGCACCGTAGAGCAGCACTGGCCGAACTGCTGCAGCATATACTCGACCCTTCACAGACAGCCGGATGTCGCGACGGCGCCACAAATGTCTCAAGTTGGCAAATGCCAACCGAGCTTTTTTGTATGCGCGCCGACAGTTCATCTGTGATGCGTCCGCCGGGTGAGATATAGCTGCCTGCGCGCGCCGACACTTCATCTGTGATGCGTCCGCCGGGTGAGATATAGCTGCCTAGATAGCACGCCGACACTTCATTCGTGATGCGTCCACCGGGTGAGATGTAGCTGCCCAAACAACAAAACCTTCATCTGTGATGCGTCCGCCAGGTGAGATATAGCTGCCCAGATAACAAAATTTGTCTACTTCCTCAGTCAGGGTGAGACTGGGTGCTGGACCAGCTTAATCGTGGAGCAACATTCCACACTTTGAAGGTACGAGACGCAAACTGAAAATGGATACACTAGTACTCAAATTATCCAGAAATGCTTGCAACTTACTTGGATCCTCATTTAGCAGCACAATGTCGTTTTCATCCTTTAGATCAGACAGTCTGCCACCTAAAAGTAAATTGATACCGCTATCCTCGCACGAGGATTTTTTAAGAATTAGATGTATCAGTAGACTAAGATTGCAAAGCAATTGAGAAGTTGTACGAACGCCGCCGTTGACGACATTTAGCCATATCACTGCGTGTCTCTAACCTTCTTTTACGACCATCTCGAGGTCCCCATCCAGAAAGCCTAACGGCATTTATGTGACCCAGTACATTGGTTAGGGGTTGCGTTTTCTCGTGCCAGGTCCTAACTATACCTCCCTCATTTTTATTCCATCCACTAACTGCCTCGTCGAACATCGCTCCCGTAGAACCTAGTTGATGACGTGCTTAACACACCCCAACCAACGTAATCTATGGAGATCGAGCACTTACTCCAGTGGATGACAGTAGGTACCTCATCTCAGTATTGCTCAGCCGGCCACCCCACCAGGATCGGGCAATGCTGCGTAGATCGCGGTATCCTGTTTTCCGAATGGCAAAGTTTTTGCGCCGTATAGTAGAACTGCATTTGACGAAGAGTGAAGATGTGGTCGATTCAACCTCGACCAGGTCTAAAACCAACCTGGTTCCCAACGCGTACACCGCTCATGTGCGGTCGATAATCGACGGAGTACGATCCCAACGAGAAGTTTAGAGATAATGTTGATTGAACTAATTCTCNGATTCACACCATTCAGCTGGAATCTATTTGCTCCCCCATATTGAGCCCAGGAGTTTTGTCAGCTCCGACCTCAAAAGGTGATGGGGACAGCTCATCTGGACCGGAAGCCCTATGCCTTTTGAGATAGCTTATTTCCCAGGAAACCTCCACTTCAGATACANCAAGTGGGAGTATTTGCCCGTTCGAAGTGCGGGATGGTAGGTCTGATATCGATGAGTATCATTTGGACTGAGCCTTCAGATGTTTAGCCTGTCGGTCAAGACGGCGTTGCTGATGACGAATTAGCGTACGATCGGATTACCTCACTTGCATCTTTTTTCCTGGGGCCCTTATTCCTACTTAGATGGAAAAGAGTGGGTTTGTCAACTCTGTCCTTAAAGATACCACAGATTTTGAGCGAGATTTTAAAAGGATGCCCAATAGGTCAATCTTTAATACTTCATACAGAACGAACTACGCCAATTTCCAGGCTTTTAACAGAAAAGTTGACAGGGTTGTTCACAAAGGACTTCGGCAAAGTCGTAGATACATTCATCTCACATCAAGGAGCGAAATCTGGCAATGAAAATAATCCAATATTCTATCTTGAACTCGACCTTCATTTGACTTTGTGAAGTAACGGATGCAAACTAACAAGATCAAAATGGAGTAAATTATTATGATAATTTGAACGAAGAACCCCTATACGCTAATTCGGCAGGGAACTGGGCAGAGAACACAGGGGACAACGGGACCGGAAGGCCGAAACAACTTGATGTCCATCGTGGACTGTGCCACATCTCTGGTAGCACTCAATGGTGGACAAAAACAGATTAGTTATCCAATGTATTCAAGTTCGCCACAACAAACGCAGTCTATATTTTACGATTATATTAAAGTTACTATGGTAACAAACATCACATCCACACGATTCAGTGGGCTTCCTGAGCGCATAAAAAAGCACTGAAGCACAAAATATGAGAGAACAACTGCTCACCTTAAAAATGGAATTTGAAAAGCAGAAAGAACATCATAGAATGATGCTGTGCAGTTAACCGAACGAATCGGAAATAAAACAAGTTCAACTCAGTTTTTACAACCATTAACCAGGCACTTTCGTGCGCCAGTTTTGGAAATACAACAAGCCGATATGTGACTCACTCAGCGGTAATAACTCGAGGGGAGGATGCGTGCAACGATGGATCGTACATTTGTTTCAGTTGTTCCCAGCGGACAATTCCTTGCGATTCAAGCGTTTGTAACATCGGTGTATTCAGACACAACACAACGACTCGACATCCAACAGTGAAACAAATGCAGATAGAATCCACGAGTTGTGTCGGTGCTGGACACATCAAAATCGAGGTGATTTTTACATTCGAACAAATCACACGGAATGCGGGCGTCCAGGTGACACGACTTGCCACTAGGTTTGTGCCGACGGCTGGTTTTGGAGCTGAATAGTCAGGACGCCAGAAAATTAAACAACCATCTGTACCACCAGAGACAAACCAGATTGTTCGATTGTCTTTGCAGAAACGAGCTACTGAAGTAACCGGACCACTGTGTTTCATGGGCACTACTGGAAACGGGGATGGAAGGTGAAATGAAAGTCAATGAGTTACACAGAGAAAACGCCAACAGTTATGGACAAACGGAGAAATCAGGGAAGAACTGATATGTTCAAAACCATATCAAGCGGATAANAGCGGATAAAACTTTATCAAATATCAAGTTCTTTTGGGGGGATGGAAGCACTTACTCCGTTTGAAAATTTCGCTTAGAACGAGGATAGAGTAAAAAAGGTAAGTTTAGTCAATTGGGGAATGCTAGATGAAACATCTTGCAAATAAACTGCAAATTTCGGAAGTGCGCTGCCACGATGCACTCCTGCAGAGAATAGTTCCGGAGAGTAATGGTGCATGGTAAGCACACTTTACTGTTGCTTGGAAAAGACAACTATGGACTGTCGGTACTTTATCACAGCCGTCTAAGCAGCACCATACTAATCTGATCGGACAACAGGACGCGCGGTGTGCGGGCTACGTAAACAACGTTAGGTGACAGAATGTGATGGTTGGCTCGTACATTACGCATGCGGCCGAAATAATTGCATTGGCATTCAGCGTTTGCTGAAGTAAACAGCGATTGGAAGGTATCCGAACTGATTTCAAACGTGATCTTGGTCAGTGGGCATAGTTCATGATCAGCTGTCGGTATCGTTCGGTTTGGATCATATGGCTGTGTCGCAAACAGTGCACAACTGAAAAAAACGGGCGTTATGAAATGAATACTTTTGGCCTTGGTTAGACTTAGTTGCAATTTCGTTTTATTCTGCACATCTCTTCATTACTTGAGTGAACGGACATCGCTAGTCGGAAACCAAAACAGCATCGCGAATATTTAGGTTGACTGGTTGTGGAAACAATGATAAGGCGTTTGAAGACATCATCTTTACCAATGGTGAATCATTTATGAGCAATTTGCTTAGTTGATCTAATAAGACTTCTCGTTGTTCGTGTTTGGAGACATCAAAAAGCAAAAAGGGTTAGAAGAAATTATTTGAAAGCACTATGATCCTACCTGTCTTCGGAGTTCCATAAGCCGGTAACTGCCACAATCGGACATCACACCCGATATTAGAATTCTGACCGCGAGCAACACTAACTAGCGTGCACTCACTGTCTTGGTCCGTGTGAGCGACAGAACTTGACAGGCTATTTGCTATCAATCCGAGATGACCTTGAAGCGTGGCACGTTGTTCCAGTACTAAAGGTGCATACGTTCGGAAACGAAACTGGGCTCCACTATCGTTTCCAATAACTGAAGCGGCCAGTTCTTGTCCAACAATTAAACGCAATTCCGATGCCCTCAGACCTCTGGACCGCACGTCACCACGTGTGAATTTGGGAATATTCTCAAATGAATGCATGTCTGGTTGTAATCGATGGCCAACGCTAACGATGTCTGTAGGGTCATTCATTGCTTCGTCTGGATGCGATACGTCAGAAGTTGTACTGCTAACTGATGAGGTGTCATCATCAGCATCCATATCGACATCTTCGTCGCTAGAATAGTCGGGATTTTCGTTCGATATCAAACCTTCTATATCCATTCGAGCGAATATATTTGAATCGTCCGACTCGTCCTCTCTGTTGGACTCGGGTTTGAGCTTGTTTTCAGTATGAGACGATGCAGCTAAAACGTATAACAAAAGAAAGCATCATGGCGTGACAGGACCGTAAAACAAGAAAAAATGGAGGAGAGTTCGAAGGAGTGTGTGCCGGTAGAAAGGTTCACAATTAAATATTTCAGGAAATCTACGACAGCACTTCAACAGGATGAGGAACCAAAAGAACTCAAGGTTATGGGCATCTATGATGAGGGAACTTACAGAGAGCGGAATAGCACAGCTGTGCACAAATCAACTTTCCCGGTTGACCACCACCTTCTAGCTTTTCAGTTGAGGGATCTAATGTGGTCAAGGTATCACTGATTAGGGTCTTGGATACGCTCCATAGACGGATACGACCTTCCGAGGAACCGGCCGCAATGAACGGACCCTAATAAAATAATAATAAAAAATAACGATGGGATTCACAAAAGGCAAAACAGAGAAATACACAAGTATTTATTGATCCTTAAGACAGCGTTCTCAGATAATTAAAATAACGAACAATCAGAAGCATAATACCACTTCTTTCTATCACATCACAACTAATCGATAAGCTGATGGACACAGAATCCACACAGGTGATACATGCGGACCTATTGACCCAGCATTAGTATGACTGAGTATTCCCTATTAACTATTAATTAAATGCATATTTTCCTATTTCGTAGACTAAGCACCAATTGAGGCAGTGAAATGACTCTTGAACAACATTATGTAATCTCTGTAGTTTGTTTTCACCGCCCACATTGATAAGGGAAAATATGCGCATAATGTCATCTGATGGCTAGCTTTCAAATGATTTTTCGGTGATCACTTTAGAAGAAAGAGCTACCTAACGAATTATTATATAAGGCAATGTTTTGGTGGGTACTAGTTCGAAGAATGGAACACTTCAAAACCAATCAAGATAATCGAAAAGAGCCATTCCTTATAAGACTAAAAACTATTGTGGATATGTATATAAAGTACAATCCACCGAGAACTGCGCATGTAAGAGTAGCCGAAGTCATGTAGACGTCTACTAACAGTTGTCTCTACTCTCAACAATCGTTCAACAGCCATATATTAAATCCGACTACATAACTTTAAAATCTCAAAGCTGTGAACGGTGTAATTTTGTAAAAGTGAAGATAGGTAATCAAGATATTAAGGGTTTTGTGAGATTTTTTGATAAAAATCTTCAGAGAAAGACTGATGAACTGGTTTTTCATTCCAAACTTCATGGTAGCAACTTTACCTCTCAGATCAATCACAGTTTGCTGAATAAATCTGTCCTTATAACCAGTACTTAGGAGAACATCGTAAGGCAGTAACGGTCTTGTAGTAAATTTAATGAATTTGCATTGTTAAGGAAAAAATTGTGAAAAATCAACATATGGAATGTAAAACCGGGAGCTAGAAAAGACGAAAGGAAACATGAAACATGGGCATTCTAATAATCCCGAAAAACGGTGAAATTGCGCGTGGATGAAACTAGTATTGAGCATATATCTGATTTGAAAACTTTTTATTTTACTTCCTTTTATTGAACATGCAATGGTACAGTTTTCAGGAAGGGGAGAAGCGGCCAATCAAAGGGCTGCCATTCAACACACAATGGATAAAGTCAGGCGGTGGTGGTGGGATTCGAACACACATCCCCGGGGTGATAATTTGGTGACGTTACCACCGGGCCAGCACCGCCCTTGTCTATCTATCTCTTGTCTACTGGGGATGCGATCGACACAAACAAATTCCACCATACCTGTACACTTGTAGAGGTGATCGCTCCGCCCGGGCCTCGTAATGTTTCGCACAGTCGGAATGCGTTTTTACCTGCGGTCGTGTACATCCGTACCTGTTCATCATTACTACCGACCACGATGTAAAAGGAATTCCAAGGATGAAAAGGGCCAGGTAAAGTTCCCCACGCCAAGGAGGTAATCCAATCGTTTGCGGCGCCATAAATTGTGGTCACGTGCTCCATATTGGATTGCCTCCCTAAATTGAAAATTCTAACACACTGTCCAACGAATAATGGAACGTAGATGAATAGTAAAAGATTAGGCGTAAAGGACAACTCTTGTCGGTAGGTTGAATTCAATGACAATGAAAACAAGAATATGACTAACCAATATCACAAGAGAAAATAATCTGAGAGAAATATTGAGTAAGCAAACATAGTACCCTTTATAGAACTCATCGTAACTTTTGGTGGGGTGTTCGCACCCTACGCACCCCGTAATCAGTTTTCAATTTAGCTTGAATAACCGTTAATATTGCACCTTCGTGAGCCGGTTTTGGCCGCTTACTCAACGCCCTTCAAGCACTCATATGCATCAGTTACTATCGTATGGGATCCGGATGCCAGGCACAAACGCACAAGTGTACTGGCACATGATGAACCAGCAGTTGTATCAGTTTCAACTCTGCTTTACTTGTACACGATTGGCTGAACAAGTAGTCGGGTAGCCAAACTGACACTTCAAATCACTGCCTGGTTCCACCAGATGTGCTTACTGTCATGATCAAAGGTGCTCTGGCGGGGAGCCACAGATGGAGCACAGGTAACGAGACACTGACAAGCGGTTTTACAATCGATCAGGCGTTATGGGTCGTCGCCGGATCAACACGTTTCACGTACTTTTACCAATCAAGTTGAGATGCAGTGGGAGCTTTGCAGCGGTATAACAATAATCAAGGAAATGCAATACCATCCAAAAATACAGTGATACAAACGGCTAAACGGTTTCAACATACGGCTAGTGTTAATGACCGGAAATGATGAGAGACAGTACATTGTTTGTTAACATCCTGAATGATTACCTAAGAAAAGACTTTGTTAGTGTTTACGAGGTATTGAATACCAGGATAAAATTTACAATTGAAAACAGAATAATAAGTGGGGATAATGCAGCACAAAAGTTCACTATGCATATTATCTAAGTATAAACTCATGTGGTTCTGTTTGGAGTTTGACACCGTACAAAACTAATGACAAACAATAATATAACGACATCTGTGTGAACTTATAAAAAATAGAATATACGTGGTGAAGCATTCATCATAAACATTTGTTTGTCATGGAAGGACTAAAAATGCATATTAGAAGAGCGTGAAAATCGACGCTCAGCCCGTTGAAGTGGAAATTGTGTAACTTCACTAAAAGATCCAAGTGCTTCCGCATATGACTGAAGAAGAGATGATACGTAGGAGAGATGTGCATTAGGCTGCTAAATCAATGGTAAACTTTCAGTGAAGGAAACTCCAGCTTTGTTGGAGAAGGAATCAACCACAGAGACAAAAAGAATTGCAAAAGTTTGAAAAAGACCGTAAAGAACTCATATTGCATGAAAGATATGGTATTCAGAATGCTGTTAAGGCTACCCACATTGCTACTTATATCTAATGAATCGCAAAATCTAGCATCCTCATATTTTCAACGATGAAAGTGGACATGGACCAAGGGAATGATTGTGTAGCTACAATCATGTTCAATTTCATCAAATAGACCAATGAGTTCACGAAAACCATCACACTGAAACAAGATAAAGCCCGTAACATCTCTCTAAGATCAATAAGAAATGAAACAAAAATGCTTCCGGAAAGCATTGGGGCGGTTGCAGAATTGCCCCTCGTAAGCAAACAACTGCAGGAGTATTCTCAGCTTGGTGTGATCATGTTACGGGTAAGCTGACTTCACAAACACTTCGACGATGAAATAGTACACTTGGAGAGAGAGAGAGAGCTAAAAGCAACGGCAATATCAATAACAGCGTAATTTCATTTGTGGTGTGTCAGCGGCTGGAACGCTACAGCCTACTTATGATAATGTGGTTATAAAATCCTGCATACCTCAACTTCGAGTTATTTATAAATGAATCATCTAGATCATTACTATGAAGAAGCACGGCTACAAAAGAGACAAACTTACTCCGTCTTTTGATCCGAAAGCAGTGAATTTTC
This sequence comes from Echinostoma caproni, assembly GCA_900618425.1. Lineage (NCBI taxonomy): Eukaryota > Metazoa > Platyhelminthes > Trematoda > Plagiorchiida > Echinostomatidae > Echinostoma > Echinostoma caproni. The sequence continues at coordinate 16,594 of UZAN01050272.1, forward strand.
CGCGGATAGCAACAGAAGTGACCGCAGAACCTCCCATATCAGTTAAATTTTCTTGGNGACGCAAAACAATGGCCTCCGCTTTTTCACCTCCAGCAGCAATCAGTAATTTGGAAGTGGCCACGCAGAGAATGCTACCCAGGTTCAGACTAAAACTCATGGACCAAATTTGTTTAAATTCAACTAATTCAAGTTGGCTTTGGACACCATTCCGGGAGGACTGACTTAGACACAATAAATTGATTTTCACAGAAAACATGACAATCTGAAAAATAAAAGAATAAAACAAGAACAGCTTTACTTACGAGGGATAAGAGAATAAAATCGTGAATAAATTTCAGTGATGTATACAAAATAGTGGAAGAGACAGTAGTGTTATTTATAGCAATATTGGTGGTAGTAGTAGTAGAACTATCACTGGGGCTATTGACAACAATGCCAGTAGGATCAGGACGGCTGATTTCGTGAATTGACAAATGTCTATCAAAGAAGTAAGTGAATCTGCCAGAATTCCGGCGAGATGTCAGACTGGATAAGTAACCATCGAATACAACTAGGCTTGTGTATCTATCTACTGATTTCTCCGAAAGCGGAGATACAGCACGAGCGCTTTTCATCATCATTCTATGGTATTTTTGTTTTTCTATGGCGACTAATGACAGAAGCATAGTATATCTCCTAAAATTTTGATGGTTGTTTACAATTTCTCCTCTAATCAAATTCAAGGCTCACATCAGGTTGTAGTTTTTTCACAGTCAAATACGATAAATTGGAAATCAAACAAATTATTCCCTGAATGAACATGCAGCTGTGTGGATGAGAATACCGGGAGAATTGGAAAGTCAAAGACGAAAATAAAAGAGGCATCGCTAAATATTATGGTTAATTTAGTCTATGACAATTTCCTGCATGGTTTTTTCTTTATTCATTCCTTTTGTGTCTCATACGATTTGTATGCATATACTGTTCATATGGAATAAGAACCTCGCTCCACCGAGGCCAATCATGCACAAATCTCTTCAATTATCTAGAGTCATACTACAGGCTTCATAAACCAAACCAGATATTTCTAGACCCCTTATCAGCTTGCGGCTAAAAAAGACAAGCGTTCAAAATAATGCGGATACCGTATGCTCCAGTTACTCGTACGCGAATCTAGGTCAACTAACGTAAATGAATACAGTTCTTCGAATGACAATAGTGGGCACGGATATAGGCGACCATATGGGCTTCGTTCAAATGGAGTGGGGTCCATTGACCAATAGTGAGATGCCGCTCTGAAAGAAATTTTCGACCGCACTGCACGAGAATATACATTTAGGATCCTTACTTTGGTCAATCATTCGATTGTTCTCTGCGTTGAAACGGATCTATGCGAAAAGCGTGTTTTCGATACCGACTAGTAAATCTGCCCATGCACCTCACTCAATGCCTCTCCAGAGAAAACGTTGCTGAGTGGCTTCACGTAAAACGGTGGATGAAGGCCGAAGTCTAGGACTATCACTGGGTCGGAAAATCACCCAGAGGAGTTGACAAAAACCCTGAAACCAATTCAACTAAGAAGCCCACGAACTACACTCACAGTGTTTCAGGCAGTAAACTTCCGCTTGGCCAGAAGTCGGTGCATTGGATACCTGGAAGGTTTGAATCAGTCTAAGTAGCTTATCAACCGATAGATTGTAAACCAGCCGGCGATGGAATGCAGTTATTACTCCGCCTCACTGCCCTGCAGATCGCGTTTTGGCTAACTAAAGTCTCTGATTTTGAATCTTACAAGGACGATGAATTGCTTGGGCCTCGGAAACCGGATAGTATTTCGCCTACGAGCAAATCATAAGCCCAATTAGTTTTTATCAAGATGGTTGTCCAATGAATTGTTTGAAGCAGTACAAACTCAGAGGTATGCAAGGAACATTCCAAAATGATATAAATGCAAATTATACGCATTAATGCAAAAAAATAACCCTAACTTGCCCAACAATTCGCTCCTTTTTCTTTTATAGAAAACCGTTCTACACCATGCACATCTTCCTCTTTCCCAGTTTTTCTACCCCCTCAAACATTCCCAATGTCATCAGGATTTTCACACGACCGTACTACCATTTGTTGTCGGAACCCTGATCCCGTTAAAAGAGAAAAAAGAAAAGAAAAAAATAACAAAATTTACGGTGAAACTATAAAAAAAGCTATTCATTCATATCTCCATTTGTTCTCTCTGTTCTCTGTTTTACCTATCTAACTGCAGCGAGCTTTAGTTCTATTTTGAGATTAGACAGGAAACCGTGCATGGGTTCTAAATAATCAAGTTTCAGCGAGTTGATGGCGATTCAAATTGCAGTAGATTTGCATCGTGTTTTCATTGGCACTATTTAGGTCTCAACTTTATTACGAATATTGCAAGCGATGTTAGCTGGCTGCCAAAAAAATGGTGAAATGATAGTGCGGAAAAATAGTTTAAACCGAACTGATTAATCACATATTTTTCATTATTCACGCAGGTGGTATGTGCTCACCAGAAGCATGCCAGTAGATGTTCCAAATGAACCCAGATATCGGAATACATTTGCATACGGCGCTTGATGCATTGGTGACAACATTATGCAGGAAGCGCACTCAATTTTAGACCGGTCCGGAGCACGGCACTGCGAATCGTTGGGCTTGGACAACAGACGGCCAGATTGCGCACAGATCACAGCCATTTGACCATCGTCTCCACCAACCAAGAGGATACGACCATGACTGTCCGCAGCACAAGCGGTGATACGACACAACGGTTTCTGATGCATACTCCAAGATTTCGAAGTAATCCATGGAACTGAAAACAGATCGCAGCAAACATTTTGAGGACAAACACAAACGAAGTCAGTCCCAGTGCGAAAAGCTAACTCGCGAACTCGGAAAATCACCAGGAATATCAACTACTTACCCACTTCTGCTCCTATATGTGCGTTCCACACGGTCATCTGACCACCCTCAGCACCAACCGCACCGGACTGAATCAAATAGCGTCCCGACGGTCTAGAAAAACACAGCTGACCTTGTCGCAGAAACTGTGGTTCCAAAGTAGGATCGGTCAAATGTTCCTTTATTTGCGAACTGCTTGCCTTCAGGTTGACGAGCGGAGAATACTTGTCACTATGAACAAGTAGTAATTCTCCTTTCAGATCTTGGACAGCAAGTATTGCACCATCGTCCAAGACAGAATAATCCAGCGAAGAAATAGCAACAGTGGACATGCTCACACACTAGAATAGCGGAAAGGGGAAGAGACGGATAGAGTTACAGAATGGAGATTTAGAACAAGTAAATAAAGATGAACGAATGGGGAACCCAACCGACTAGGGCGTATGGAGAAAAGCTCAAAGCAATAACCTAGGATCTACCGGTGATGCAAGGCAAAAGAAAGAACAACAATGTACGGTACTTATATTCAATAGTTGCTAAGCCCAATTTATCCGGATTCTAATTTTGTCTGATATGGTTCCGATGTGAATATCTGTCAACGAGGTTTCTCCAGACATTGGTGAAAGTCAGAGAAGTGCATGCTCAGTGTAATTGCCGCAGTCTCACACTATTTATGTTATTTGCAAACATTTTCGATCATTACATTTTCGACCAATTTAGACTGCTTACTTGGTAATGCTGTGTTTGGTCTAAGCGTACGAATGGCACGAGCGACTCTTGCTTAACCCCCAACGACAACGCGGACAGGGAACACAGGTTGAGACCACAGTCAGCATGTATGTCAAAAAAATATAGAACTAATCGTGCATACGAGGATGGCGCAGTGACGCATCAATCAGATAGTGTCCTTGACATATCGATTGATCGATTGGACAAACGTTGGCTGACACGTTCTGTGATCATCCAATCAGGTTCAGCCTGTCTGGAGCGTTGCGAGCGTGCGTGTGGCCTGACTCGGAGGCGTGCGCGNCATCTGCGAACTCAAAACGGAATACATCTTCCCAACGTTTGAACCAGGAATCAAAAGTAGTTCCTGTATCGGGATCGTACAGGATGCTTGCGGCAACAGTGTCCATAGATGTAGGCTGTTTAACCGGTTTTGCTGGATTGGGATGTGTGCTGAGACGTTGTAACATGGTCT
>UZAN01050273.1:1346-15638 GCA_900618425.1 Echinostoma caproni
CAGAAGAGGTTCACGCGCATGTTCCCGCACCTTCGGGGAGCGTCATATGCTTTTAACTGTATGAGTGTCGAATCTTTCAAAAGAAAGCTAGACGAGTGCCGGGAAGTAGTATTTCCTGAAGTTCAATGTTGAAAGTTAACCGTGAGGCTTTTATGTCCGAAACTTTGTAAGGGATCTGATACTGCACGCTCTACTTTTCAGAAAAAAACTATTGCCTCGAATTGTTGGAAGTCAACGTAACCGCCAATAACATAAGGAACTGGACACGCTATTGACAAGAGCCACAATTCGTCCTGTGAGAACTGAGCTGAACAACGGAATCGATCTCCAAGGCTGGGTACTTGGTAAAAGGCATGCCATTTCCGCATTCTGGGAGCACTTTTGTTAGCAGGGTGGTGTAGAAGCTTGATGCGGCTGAAGTTACCCGCCGGTACCCCTATCAAATCTCGTTTTTACTTAGCTTTGCTTTTATTTTAAATTACTTTTGCCTTTTTGTGAAATAATTTTCTGATGTTGGGTTCTTTTTAAGGTAAAAGATTGTCATTTTCTATTAAAAGGATGACCTGCACCTGTAAAAAGGACACAATGCAATCAATTAATACTCCGGTATTTTGGATTAACATTATGAAAGAATTCATGTTCCTTAATGTAATTCCACAATTCAATGAAATATATTGTTGTAGCATTAAAAGCCAAAATATTTATTTTTATCTCAATAACGTACTTTCTACGTGGGTTTTTCGATGCTTTTTGCTGGTAAGGTGTATGGATTCCCAATCGTAACTGATAAATGTGTAAAGATACAAGTTTATCGAAAGATTCTCCACAAGGAGCAAATATTATATATATATATATATATATATATTTTATTACACGCTTCTGTGTGATGAATAGCAAACAGGGTAAGCCCGATAGTCACGAGGACCTGCTGTTCAGTGTTGGAAACCGGTAACCTAAGCCCCGGGACTTGGAGTGGCGAACCACATAAGGCCATGACAGGTTATGCGTGGTATTGAACCGGAGGACAGCACCACCAAAGTCGGGTGGCGTTGACGGGGCTCGAACCACAGGGTCCAAATCACGCCGGTGCCAACGACTAAACCACTGCATCACCACCGCCCCGAATGCGAATGCAGTTGTTCGCCTAAAGGGCTTATAATGACCATTTTCTTTTAGCGCACAATCTAGGAGATCAGTTACGCTGTTCTAGTGGATCATACTATAACGCTAGACACGTTTAACATGTCGTCGCCATTTTGGATTGAATGTGCGTCGTTTGCATCATCATCGTACTGTAAAATACAGTAAGGCGAACTTCAGTGATCGCTGCCAAACTCGCAAGGTTAGTTTTAAAATTTAAGGTGAACAAGGATGGAACCTAATTTTAGAGAGGGGGAACAAAGTAACCCTAACCTGGAAGGCGCGTGACATCTGCTCCAACTAGTGGCTCTGTGCATTTTTGCATGCCTCGTCTCCAAGTCATTTGTTGGCCTCCACCTGGTTTCCTCCAGTCCGGAGCGGATACAGCGCGGTGCGACAGACGACAGTTGGGCATACGCAATACGTGCCCTAGCCAGCGAAGCCTGCCAATCTGAATTCGATGTGCTAGCAGGTTTATCCCTGATAAACTCCCAATGGTTGTAAAAACTGAACTGAACTGAAACTCCCAAACACGCCGCGGACCACCTCCAGATCACTAAGACGTTCACTCCATCCCACGTGAGCGTAAACATCGATAATCGAAAAATTCTAGCCGATGGATATCTTCTATTGGCAAATTTAAAGTCTCACAACCATATAACATAATTGAACAAACGGTTGCACAATATACACGACCTTTCAATTTCAGTGAAACGTCACGTTCATGCCAAAGGTGTTTCAGTTCTGCGTATCCTATCGAGCCCTGAAAATGCAGGCCGTCATCTCCTTTGCTGCGTTACCGTCATTGGTCACGCAACTACCTAAGTAGGGATAGTAATCCACCGTAACTAATTCCTGGCCACTTAGTTTCAGAGCGGGAGTAGGCGCCACCCAGTCTTGCATCATCACTTTGCAGTTTGAAGGTGGGAAGCATTTACCGAACGTGGCAACAGCACGTCTTAGTCTATCAAGTGCGCTTTGCGCGTCCTCCATACATTCGAAAAGTTAGACGATATCATCGACATACTCTAAATAGCACAGTTTTTCTCCAGTGGTCCATTCAATAGCTGCGTTATGGAGACTATTTAGTGCGTCCTCCAGTATTTATTATTATTATTATTATCATTATTATTATTTAAACACGTAACCAATTACAGAGAACTGGCAAATGCGTCACAATATGTGGCGCATTTTGATGATTAAAAATCATCAAAATAATTTTAAGTGCCTTAAATTGCATTATGCCCCTCGCGGATAAATGCGACTTTGAGACATATTTGTTTAGAATTGTGACCTTGGAAGCATGTTAAGGGGTTGAAACATTTATCATCTATTATAAAATGGGTAAACCTTCGTTTACATTACGTATTTGCAGGATTGGCAGGCTTGCACTGCCGGAAATACTTTTCGATGCACAATGTGCAAATAACGCTCATCAATTAGAGTGGGGCAATTTCTCTGACGGCTTTGCACATCGTACGACCGGCGTTCACACTAACACTGTCGGGTCTTTTAGGAGTGGGGTAAAGCGCCGAGTGAAGAACATGTACGGTTCTGTCTAAGAGATGGTATTGGGCGACTTTGATGAGGTTCAACATCGAATGTTGTGCGATTTTTATTATGAAACACTTTCCACTTATATGAAAACACTTCGGGCCACATTAGGCAAGCGTATCCCTGTTAAACCATTTGATGTTCTTTCTGGTTATGTTCTTTTGATGCTATATTATTCATCAGTACATTATTCTAATGTTTGTAAGAGCTGTATGATTTTACGACATCGCGCTACTTATAAGTAGTAGCAATATTTCTGCCAAATGTTTATTGGAACGTTTCGATCCAAACTAGGACTCGTCAAACGTAAATGAAATGAATGAGATAATGAAATTAACTTCGTTCCGTGCGCCTGTGTGCTGTTTGTACGTCTATCAGTTCACCAATCGTCATGGGTTTTGCGAGTGTGACGTAAAGTTTGTCTATCTCGACGTGTCGGTTGAACGAATTGACCGAGTGCAGAGCTTAGAAAAATAATCGTTCCCCTTCTACCTACCTCGCGCCATAACCTTTGCGTTAACGATTGCGATCTCGTGACCTGTCTGTGCGCAGTGGTTCCAGATTTGTGACATTGGGTCAGCTCGTCCGAAGGCAAGCTTGTGTTCGTGTAGGCGTCTTAGGGTTGTTTACCTGTCTCATCTACGTAGCGTTGCTTGCATCATACGGGCGGTATTGCGTAGATCACTCCTGATCCTGCTGTCCAACTCGATCGCTTCTTCTGGAGAACTTTCTCGAACAATGGATACAAGGGGTCACAACCATATTTAGTGGACCACTACACTCGTTACGTTACAGATGTCCGCTGCAATGAGTGGAGTTTCGTGCGGGAAAAATATTGCAATCCTCCAGCCGAAGAAGAAAGTTCGGTGTTGTATTCAAGCACTGAAGCGATGAAATTCCAGTTTACGACAAAGCGACTCGAATAGTCCCTGTTGCGGAAGACCTACTCACTATCCTCCGTGGTAGAAGTGATATCTCAAGTCATGGGAGGAAAGGCCTCTATGGTTCAAATGATCAAATAGGTTTTATGCACGCTTCTGGATACTCATGGCAGCATGCGAGCCAAGCAATATACCTAGCAAATTGTACATCATGGAAAACTATATCAATCACTTATAGGCGGCACCAAGATTGACCGAAACATGTTCACATAGGACGCATACGGATTCAAGGATGGGGACATTGGGATCAGTATAGTCTACGGTTAGACACATTGGGCGACATGGATTGAAACCCACCACCGTCACCCAACTTTGGTAGAAGACAGCTTTGCTGTCGTTCGGTTCAATACCACACCTATCCTAATGAGGCCCTATGTGATACTGCCACCACTAAGTCCCGGGACTTCGGTTGCCGGGATTCATTAATGAATAGTTCTATGCGATGATGGAGTCCACCTCGTCTCCTGTTCATCATGCAAACAAAAATGTGTGATGAAAAGGTAGCATAAAAATGGCGCTCGTGCATCTACCAAAGGTCTTTCCAAAATCGGTCTTCTTGACTTCTCTAGTGTCACTCTGATACTGCCTTGAGCATACGAATATATTCTTCACTCTTTCATTCACATGGGCGGTTAGAAGACAATGACCGAACACGGGGCAAGAAAGTGCGCAGTTATTGGTTGTAACAACTGAACGGAGGCGTAGGATCACTTTCCCCAATTATAAGCAATCCTCAACGATTGAAAGTACTGGATTTTATCATGCAAAGATAAGTAAAGCTGTTTCAAAAGTTCGATTACTACCTGCATATGTACGATATATGTGTGGTAACAGGGAGACAAACAGTTGGGGGTTCTTATCCGTTCTTCCTTTATATGTTTCTACTATTGCATTACTTACACCGTACCCGTCATATGAGCAAACACCTAATTCATACAATTTTGTGATTACCTCTTGCTCAACGATGAGCTACCTCTCTAGGTATATCTGATAGCAGCCATGCACACAAGGTAAGCCACAGACAGATAAGCACAAATGGATATTCAATTGCGGTTTCACTGATTTCAACTGTAGACGGTTTGCAGACCGAATTTATCCATGATTATCTGAGTGCTGATCTCTGTTTCACCATCCAAGGAGTAGAGCCATCCTGTACAGAGAGGAATATGAATACTGCGTCTCGAAAGTGTCACTGGTTGCTAGGATATATGACTGAACCACCAAATGTGCTTACATTGGAGAAACGATGGTGACTTTCCATTCTGAAGGCAGTGTTTTCTGATCACATTGATTCAAACCCCGTCTTACCTATGGACATTCAAGGCGACGTGTACACACTGATGTTTAAAGACCTTAGACTTGCAAATATAGTAGGGCCTCATCAGTGGGCACAGGTCGGACGGCAACTTCAAATACATGCACTTTTGAGTGACATGTAATCACAATATCTTGCAAAGCTATAAGGATGATCGATAGCGAACGACCGCTTCAGGCTGCCAAGTTCCAGGGAAATGGGTCTACTCCTCCCCATACGTGCGGATATGTGGCCGGGTATCCGAGTAGCATGGGTACAGGGTGATGATCAAATTCTCTAATATCCCGCGCAACGGAAGGCTACCGGACGCGTCTCCGCATCGGGGATAGCACAACAACTATGCCGAAAAACTGTGAATAGATGAGTCACTCTCACTAAGTTGGCGGTGGCGGACGACGAGTAGCGATGTTTGATGACGCGGAAGATTTTAGGCCTCGCTTAGGAGAACCCTTCAAAAATTCACAAAGTTGCGTTCGCAGCATTGTGGCCAGGGCACGTGGGCCACCACTCAATGAAGTTGGTGCCAAGGGGTTTCTCGCTGTAAAAGAGAAAAATGTTAGGTGTCCCGAACCGCGCAGGCATACGCAAAAGGTGACCAAGCCATCGGAGGCGGTGTAGAGTGATTACTTCCTTTAGGGAATGACTATCCACACACAACACACGACGATGGACCTCGTCATTGCTCAATCGGTGTTCCCATTTGACATGGACAATGTTTCGGAGATATCAGTGGTCGAATACAGAAAGTCGACTTGCATCTTCCGCTCGGAGGCCAGGTCTAGCAACCGTAAAGCAGCACACTACGAACAGCGAACATGTGCATCCTTCCCTTAATGGAAAAACGGACGACGTGGCGGCGCCACGGGTGGCACGGGTAGGAAAAAGCCGCTCTAGCTTTCGCCATTTGTGATGTGATTTCCTCCACAACACCAACACTAGCTGCGATCAAGCGCCGCAGTACTGAAAGCTCTCAGCCACTTCCAGCTGAGTGTGGGCATGGGCTCCTACCAGTCTTGAACAAGCACTTTGCTATCGGATGGTGCAAAGCACATACCATACCTGGATACCTCGATCGCAAAGCGGTTCGAAGATTGTTTAATTGTCTGGGTATTATCATTTAACAAGGCGAATTCATCGCCACATTTGAAGTCAAGAACCCTGTTCCTGGGAGGAGTTTAACTTTACCATTTGCTAGACCGGACAAAGCGTTCTGTAGCCATGTGAGAAGCTGACGCTGGTGACCAGCTAAACTGTGCCTCGAGGTGCTCTGACCAGCGTGCAAGACGTCACTGCTCATTATGAATAGGCGAGCTTCACAGATCGTTTCGCTCACAGCCAGAGATTTCCCGCCGGTGACCCGGATAAAATAGAACAGCTTAAGGGGATTTCCCATGGTGACCGCACGTCGTCTCTCTGATGAGCGTTGAGTCCACCGGATAACATGGTCTCTGCGTAGGTTTGCGTCAAGGTTATGTCTCATCACGAGTCGTGTTTCATTATGCTCGCTACTAGTCGGGATCGATCGGTGTGCGCCAAGGAGTAGGAACTCCACCGAAATCCAGGGTGTCACTGCAGCACGTGTCAGACCACAATGAAGCCAGCAGAATGCAGAGCACTTCTGATAAGCGACCAGTGCTAATCAATATTATCGCTTGGGGTTGATTCTAGCTTTTCAGCTAATGCGATTTCAACGACAGTTACATGAGCCGGTCGGATCAGCTTATCCCAGTCTAACCATCGATCTTTTGCGCGTTTAGAACGTCAACCGAAACATATGGATAGCTTGGCGCAGACTAATGCGTGGTCGGATTCTAGGGGAGTGGTCCATTCGGATCGGCAATCTTATGTGCAACCCCGACATTTTGGCTTATAGCGATGTGGTCAACTTGCGTTCGTCACTCGAGGAAGATGGACGTTAGGTGGCGTAACGGTAAATGGTCATCTTAATTTTATATTGGCGAAGAATACGCGGTGGTCGGAACATAAAGAGCCAACAGCCGTTTCCCGCTTCTCGAGTGATAAGAATCTAGTCCGGAAGGATCTGCCATATGCATCACAGCGGAGTCAGCCGGTCTAATCTAGCGTTCGTATATCCTGCTCAAATCATGACATCAGCCTGGCTCGCTTCACGCGAGTTTTCCCAGTTTCCTGGCTAGGGTTTCATACCTTCGTGCCAGGTCTTAGCTTGACCACACATACCATACCTTGATCGCAAAACGTTTCGAAGATTGTTTAATTGTCTGGGTATTATCATTTCACAAGGCGAGAGACTCAGTAACTTGTTGATTGGAGACACTGAAGAATATGGTGGTGAACCTACAGCACTGGCGTTCTTGTTGGAATTTGTTGCCATGTCCGAGTGCATAAAACGGTATGTATGAACAGATAGATTGTGTACTCGATGTTGCCATGAGGGGTTCACTACGATCCTCCTTCCTCAAAAGAGGTCATGCCCACCTTACCTGGTATCACTATTTTTGTGTACATTGGGAGTTTAGCAGCGATCAGTGAAGTTTCCTTCACTGTTATTCGCTGTAAAATGAAGATGATGGGTTTGTACTCGCTCTGAAAACGACTTTCGATAACAGTAGGTTAACTTTACTGGCTGTGATCTTTATTGTGTGTTCTTAACTGAGAAGTGTACCGAGTTAGAACAATCTTTTTCACATCTGTTTATTTATTCCTCTCAATCGCGAATAATTCAAGTATCAACCCGTTTCAAAGATACTGGAGTTGCAAAGCGATCCCTTCACGGACATCTAATTATTGCTCCCTATATTTCTAGGTTTTTCGCAAGGCAGTGACCAGGTCTTGCAGTCATAGAGTAACACGATGTGTACCGTTGCGCAATGTGCACGCCCTTTCAATGGAAGGGACATGTCGCGCCGGCGCCACAGATGCCGCAGATTACCAAACGCTTTGATTACGCGTTGAGAAATCTGGTCCGCACCTCCGCCAGCCGTTATGCAACTCCCGAGGTGGACAAAGTTTTCAACTACTTCCAGGGAGTTATTAACCAAAGGAAGTGCAGGAACGGGTTCCTGCCAATCTTGCAACAACACTTTGCACTTTGAAGGTGCAAAGGACATACCGTAACCAGTAACCTCAGTTGCCAAAAACGATTCAACTGGTGACAGGAAATGAGGGGGAAAGTGCACTATAGGCCCTAACGTCCCCCGAGGTCTGACGGTAGAGTGCTCTTAAAAGTAGAATATACTTCTCGGGTACTCAGTATCTTCACTAACAGTTCCAAATTGCGGGGCGATCGATGGAGTCGAAGGCTGCTCTGATGTACAAAACACGACGATGGTTTGTCGCCTGTATGTGTGGCGGTGTTCTAATACCTGACGAAGGGTGATGTATGCAACCACGACTTGCACTATAACCGATGTGCTTCCCGCAGATTCGCCTTTCACGTAATAAAACGGGCGCCAGCAGCTTCGAAGCTACCAGAACAGACATTGCGACAACCCTTCTTGTAGATCGGTGTAACAATAGATTCTCTCCATGTGTATGGTACATTTTGGATTCCCAGATCTTCGAGAACAGTCTCACACGCTCTCTCACGAAAGCTGCTCCACCATATTCAAAGAGGGCAAGTGGCGGGCCGTGTGATGCAGCTGCCCTGTGACGTTTCAGTGCTTGGAGTTCCTTTCGGATCTCCGATTCTATGGGCGGTCCCGTGGCTAGTGCCCAGAGTGCACTCTCAAGAGAACTATTTGGAGTAGTCAGAACGGGGAGGGGGGCTGGTTGAACTGCGATGTGAAGTGCTCTGCCCAGCATACCAAGCGTCGGTGAAGACTATACATTAGCGTGTCGTCTACTTCACACATTGTTTCACTAACGCACTGTCTTTTGGGGCCCATAGCAAGCATGAGTTGGAACAGTTACCGGGGCAACTTTACGAACTTGTGCCATTTGTTAAGTGAAGAGGAAATGTCGTCATTTTTTGATTTACAGATACATCCGTACATTTTGCCGTAGTATTGTGATTTTCATTGCTGAAACTATTTAAACAATGAAGGTTTCAAAAAGATTTCAAGTAGAAACAAAAAAGCATTGCGTGGGATCCTTCAACTCCGCACACCTACTGTCGAGCAACGATCACAATATCCCTCGAGCTAAAAGGAGCCTTCGGTTCAGTTGGCCGCGAAACCCTAATGGCTAGGCTTCTTCGCAATAGAGTACCACAAAAGTACATTAAACTACTAACGTACTTACATGCTTCTGGTCAAGCGAAGGTCTATAACGAACTAAGCAGGCCGTTCGTCACCATCAGCGGCATTCGTCAAGGGTGCCCTATTTCATCATCCTGCTCCTGGGTGGTGGTGGCGTAGCAGTTTTAGTCACTGTCACGGGGATGATTCGAATCCTATGGTCCGAGGTTCGATACCCGCCACCGCCAATAATATTTGGTGACAGGCAGCTCTCCTGTCGACCGGTTCTATACCACGACCAACCTAAAAGTAAGTCGTCGGATGTTTGTGAATGCATGGAACACGACTTCGCTATCGCATCGAATTCAACTCCGTTGGCTACGATACGTGTTGTGTAAGTCTAACGGCCGCCTACCACACCGCGCCTTATCTGCAGTGACTACTGCAGACTGGAGAAGGCCATGTGGAGACCATTAAATGACGTGGCGACAATGCATGAATGAATGCACAGAGTGATTAGATAGAGTAGGTGTCTGTCGTCCTCGGGATTGGGGTCCAAGAGACTCCGTAACCGCAGGATTGGAGACAAGGAAGATCTTCGCAGCAAACCGCCGGCAGTGTTGATCTTGCTGTCATTTCTTATCAAATAGTGAGTATGCACAGTTAGCTTGTGTGTCGCCTGTGGAGGTTCGCTTTCTTTTCTCATCCCTAAAAGTATGCATGATCTCTATCCTCCTAACGCATTCACAATTACCTTGTATGCATTATGAGTTTGGCGGTGATCAGTAAATTTCACTGCATTGTAGTACGCTGCACAATGATGATGCTGATGATAATGTGAATTACTTACAATGCTGTTTGACAACGACGTTTGGAGAGTGATACTCAAGTTGCTTGAGGGACTGTTAGCGGTCGAAAGAAGCGGTGAATGGGGAGGGCTGAGATTACTCAGTAGCAGCCCACTTATCACTACCCACTCCGCTCGATACAATGGGCAGCGCGGTCTTGATTATCGTGCGCGAGGACCGATGCAATATGGAACTACCTTTAGCTTGTGTATGCATTGGGGTTTGGTGGACGGGTACTACCAGGGTTTCTAGCCACTAAGCAGAAGTGCGATTAGGATTCTCAAGCAAAGCCTTTGACTCTGACGGGTAGATAACCACAACGCAGTGGTTAAGGTGGAATGGAGGCTCATTCACTCGGATTAATCATTATTCTACCATGTTTACCGACTGAGACATCAACCGAACCCTCAATCTAAAGGACTGGGAGGCTGGACTTTGTCTGACATCTACCCTCTGAACTTTCAGGCATGATTAGATCTTCGGCTCGTTGGGTCACAAAGGTGCACAAGCCATCAAACCACGTCAAGATGAAGTCTCTTCGCGATGGTCGAAGTGATACATAGCAGCCGCCATTGAAACCGGAAGAGCTTTATTCCAGCGCTACCCAGTTTCAGTTTGTAAAAGACAACCATGCACTTAGGTACGGCGGTCCCAGTTGCTGTCTTTCGGCCGATCATTTTGGTAAAGATTATAAAATTGAAAATAGAGTCGAGAAGAAAATGGAGAATTTCAGTGGACCAAGGTTGCAAGCAAAATGAGAAGATGCACGAGCGCCACTGTTTGCGACACTGTCATATAACTCAAAGTGTACCACCGGTTATGATCAGCCGGAGGTCCCCAGCCAGGGAACGTAACGGGACTTATGTGACCCAGTCTCCTGGTTCGAGTTTTCATATCCTCATGCCAGGTCTTAGTTTGACCATCTTTGACCTTTTCCACCCACTACCTACCTCAACCCAAATTGATTGCCATGGCAATTTTTCGTGGCATGCGTAACACATGCCCCAACGTGAAATGCTGCGTAGACAGTTGATCTTTATCCTGTTTTCTCACTGGCCGCCTTTGTAAGCTGTATGGCAGAAGTGGCAAACTGCCGCAGCACACACTCGACCCTTCACGGACAACCGGATGTCTCAAGTTGGCAAATGCCGAGCGAGCCTTCTGTATGCAAGCTGACACTTCATACGTGATGCGTTCGCCAGGTGAGATATAGCTGCCCAAATATCAAAACTTGCCCACTTACTCTGTTACCTCCTTAGTTAGAGTGAGGCTGGGTGCTGAACCAACTCAGTACAGTAACATTATTTTATATTTTGAATGTGCAAAACGCATACAAGACACGGCTTCACTAGCTGTCAAACGAGCCAGAAAAACTCACCCAAATCTTTCAGTAGTAGTAGAATGTCGTCTGTATACACCAGGTCGGACAGTGTATCAGGGGGCTACTAAACCATGGCTTTGCAGAGCCCCAGGAGATGTATTCATGGTCGGAGTCCATTGGCACTTTAACTGCATTCTGGCTGCAATCGATGTTGGTTTGGGCCTGGCGAGTAGTGCGGTTGATTAACTCATTGACTTCCGTACCGAAGCCTCTCCCATTATCCTTTCTTCCAACCCGTAACATTCCCTCAGCCAACTTGTTCGTCACTCGCCAAAGTTCGTTGCCAAGTAGCTCGATAAGTAGTTCACCACAAAATAGATTGCATATTATGAAACCTGGTCAGCCACTGAACGTGTGGACTGATGCAGGTAGGTCAACAAGCATGTCCGGCGCGTACAATAGACTTTTTGGGAATGGATGTCTGCTGCGTGTCGGAGACTCGAATTCAGGATCCTAGTACTATGTGCCATTAAGTGCACCGGGGTTGTCTTCGAGGTTCTTCCTCTGCACGTCAGGTGATTATGGAGCCCTTTCAGTAGGCCAGCGTGGTGTGGGCATTGTACCGAATAATACAGCCGAAGCCGCACTACTCGATTGGATCCCCATCAACAGCCGCTTATGTGCGATGTGGCTCCAAGGGTCTATTAGCGTCCATAAGGGAAGCAACACCAAAAGGTGTTTGTTCTTCTTTTCAGCGTATGCTCCGACCAACTGCAGTTCTGACGCACAAAGGAACGAGTTTTATGATAAACTCATCCAACTCATTCGGTTGAGTCGAAGTTCCGATATAGTTGTTCTCGCAGGTGCTTTTAGCGCTCAAGTTGGAAAACTGAGCGCATCGTAAGCTTGTCTAGGCGGTCATTGTGCACTTCCCTGCCAGCGAACAGATAATGACGATCGACTTTTTCAGTTCTGCGCAGATCATAATCTGTTCCTATCCAGCACCAACTTCCGACACAGCTCTCAACGGACAGCAACGTGGCGCTCAAATTCAACTGGCACGCTAACGCAGATCAACCACATAGCAGTAAGTTACCTTTGGCTTGGCTCAGAACAAAACTGCAGGTCCTATTGGACCACCTGCGTTGAATTTGATCATGCATTAGTTTTGATGCAGTTCACTCTTCAACTCACTGGTCGCAGAAAATTCCACCAAACTCGATTGGCAGATGATCGCTTATCTGACCCAGCCGTTCGTGCCCGTTTTGAATTAGAACTAGGGCAAAAGCTAAACGCACTTGCGGGGTGGTAGTGTAAATGAACAATGGGATCAGATTAGCCGAGCAATGCACTCCGCAGCGAACGTTGCTTCTGGATCTGAAGAAGTAGCCCGCCCGAGGCATTGGATACCTGATGAGTCAGTAGCACCGATGGAGAAAAAGCGGCAAATCCCAACCACCTGGGATCAAGGCAGGGTTAGGTGGCGTCTACAACGTCATCTCACGAGGAGCCTTAAGAAAGACCGTGAGAACTAGTGGGCAACGATAGCTAGTGAAACGGAAGTTGCGGCTGCATCAGGGAATGGTCAGAGACTGCTCCAACTGATACGCAATATGGGAGGTCGGCGAACCACAGTTAGTGAAATAATCTGCAACAAAAGTGGGCAAGCTATTCACAATAGGGATCAACGACTGGGCAGAATGCTTTGACGAACAGTTCAGCTGGCCTAATGCTAACCAGGCTGCTTCATCTCCGACTGAAGCTCCGTGGGCAGTGTCATGCGATCCTCCAACGGAAGCAGAATTTCAATTTCGTCATAAACGAAATACTGGAGAACACACTAAGTGGTCTCCAAAATTTAGGTATTGAATGGGCAGCTGGAGAAAAGTTGTGCGGTTTAGAGTACGCTGACGACATCGTTTTCTTGTTCGAATGTATGGAGGATGCACAAAGAGCACTTGACAGATTATCAAATTGTGTCGCTCCGTTCGACATGTGCTTTGCACCTTCAAAGTGCAAAGACTGGGTGTCACCGAGTTCCGTTTTGAAACTAGACGGTCAGGAATTAGTTGAAGTTTACTGCTTCTCGTACTTAGGTAGATGCGTGACCAACGACGGTAGCGCATCGAAGGAGATAACCACCCGCATTTCCAAGGCTCGATCAGCGTACGCAGGATTAAAACACCTGTGGCGGCGACGTGACGTGTCACTAAAGTTGAAAAGTCGCGTATACTGCTCCATTGTACGATCAGTTCTGCTTTACGGTTATGAGACCTTGAATTTGCTGGTAGAAGACACTCGTCGTTTAGCAGTGTTTGACAATCGATGCCTACGTAGTCTGGTCCAAGTGGGATGGAGTGAGCGGGTTAGTAACCTAGAAGTAAGTCGTCGGATGTTTGGGAATGCATCGAACAAGAACTCGCTGTCTCATCGAATCCAGCTCAGTAGGCTCCGTTGGTTAGGACATGTTTTGCGTATGTCCGACGGTCGCCTACCGCAGCGCGCCTTGTTTGCAGTGGCTGTTACAGGCTGGGGAAAACCACGTGGAGACGAGGCATGAAGAAATGCACAGAGCGATTGGGTAGAGTAGGCGTCTCTCGTCTTCCGGGTTGGGGTCCAAAACAATCCGAAACCGCATTGTTGGTGCCTGTGTTCTCTATGCTACTGTGCAAAACATTCGTGCAGATGAAAACATAGAGCGCACCTTACAGATGTGGGTGCCCTAAGCGGTTTCAGCTGACAGACCGTTGTTCATGATCAACCGAAATTCAGTCCTCGGAGCACGAGATAAAGCTGATGAAACCAAGGGCCCACAGGACCACTGGATTTTTTTCATCGACTCGATGGAATAAACTGCCACCCATAGTAGCAGCAAACTGTCGCGCGATTTCAAGGCTAGAGGACTGCCCGGAAGAGGTGTTCCAGGAGAATGACTATAAAGTAATAACTTTACCTTGTTTAACCTTGTACTCCACTTCCAACATCGTGTTCA
The DNA here is from genome assembly GCA_900618425.1 of Echinostoma caproni. Classification (NCBI taxonomy): domain Eukaryota; kingdom Metazoa; phylum Platyhelminthes; class Trematoda; order Plagiorchiida; family Echinostomatidae; genus Echinostoma; species Echinostoma caproni. The sequence goes on from UZAN01050273.1 coordinate 15,615, forward strand.
CGACAGTCAAACATTAGAAGCTCT